>PVIA01001354.1:0-289763 GCA_004024845.1 Tonatia bakeri | reverse complement strand
CATTGAATCTGGTGTGTCGTTAGCAGGCCATGGTCTCTCTTGTAGTTGGTTTTATGTCGTGATTCCTTCTCAATCTTCGCCCGCTCTGCATGTAAGTAACTGGCCTGTCTGGAAGATTCCTACAATTTCGCATCTTGTACCCGCTCCCCACCTCTGCAATCATGGCTAGAGACAGACCTTTGGGATAAAACTATGGGAGCCCTGGTGACTCAAAAGGCATCACCGATGGCTTTGCATGGCCGCTTTCCCTTTCTGAAAGGATCTCCCTTGAGATAACAAGAGGGCATGTTCCCCACTCAAATACTTCTTATGGCAAAGGCATTCATTGGTGACTTTACACAGGGTCCAGCAGAAGTAACGCCTGCTTGAGTGTGGTTGGTAGGTAATAATATGGGTGTGATAACTTACAGTCTTAATTTGAACATTTCCCCTAAAATGTCATATGGTGTGCTTGAGTGTGATATTGTTGTGTTACAGAATTACATGCCTATGATTTTATAATAAAAGACTTTGTAATAAAAAGGGGCACTATTTGTACCAGACCCTGTATAAAATAACACCTCCTGGTGACTGTCTAACCCTTTTCCCTCACTAATTTTTTATAGCACTTATCACCACCAGATTACATGCTTATTTATTTACTTGTTTATTGTGTGTCTTCTCTAACAATCGGGGTCAGCAAAGGCAGGCACTGTGCCTTTCTTGTTTCCTGCTTTAAAACCCCTGCTTACAACACTGCCCAGTCACCGAATATTTGTTAAATAAATAAAGATCAAACATGCTAGGGTCAGAGTGTTCTGGTGTGTTTCAAAAAAAATTGTTTGTAAGTCTCTTTGCTTTGTGTAATCAACTTCCTCTACTCTCACAGTACTTGCAACAGCCATTGATGAATTAGACTTGAACACGCCCTAATTGAGGGCCTGTGATGATCTCAAACAAGGAAGTATCTGAACTGTGTGTTTGGACTCTATGCCATCAATGGGGCCACTCAAAGTCCTTAAATATTTCTTCGCCACATTCTGGAGGTCTCCGGCAAAGTTTCCAAATTGTTATGCTATGACTAGAAGAGGCGTTAACTGTTAATATAATTTCTTCCTGAACAAAGTATGCATGGTACAGGAAGTATTTATAGAAGGAAAAAGTACAACACATTGCAAAGCCAAATATATATGATTTGAAAAGTGTAAGTGTTCTTTTAAAAAACGCATCTCTATTTTTCTCTTCTTCAGAGAGTATAATCAAGAGGGGATTAGATTGATATTGACAAATGTCGCTCATTTCATTTCCCAAAACAAACATTTTCAAATCATGAGTAATAAGCTCACATCAGTAGCAACCACAAGATCAGAAATTTTTCTTGGGCCGCATAACTCCTCTACAACAATAATTTTAACAGGCTAAACTTTCACTCAATTTTGAATAGTGTAAAATGTGTTTCCCTTTGGTGATAAGCAATTTTTTTTCAGTAATAGCCAACACTGATCATTGCAAAGTTCCTTTATCTTTTTACATAGCACTGTGCAGCTCAAGGTGCCATCACAAGGTCAGAATGAATATAGAATGCCATCTTTATTCAAAACACATTAACAAAGACAGTGGGAACACTGTGCACAGCCCGACGATGAATCAAACCAAAATGTCAGAACTGTGTTGCATTATATGAGCATCTTAATGGTTCTTCACACAAATCAGAGGTGTAACAAAGAAATAAAATTACTTTCAGCTCCTTCACACACCTACTTATCTCACACAATTTAAATCTTCAGAGGCTCAAACTCCCGTTTTTATTCCCTTCTTTTCCTTGTCACTCTTGATTTAAAGACTATTTGCATCACATTTTTCCTTGTGGAAGGGCCCTCTTTTGGCCAGTCTCATGAATGCTCCTCAATTTTCACAAAAGTGGGTCATGAAAACACTGAATGTTTCCTAAGCTGAATTCTTTCTGGTTCTATTGTCTCTTTCTATTTATAACGGAAAGACAACAACAAGAAAATCCAATGGGCCTGGGCAGCATCCTCTGCAATTACTGTGGGGAAGCATCGGCCCAGCATGGCCGTGTTTAAGTTAGTGATCACTTACTAGGGTCGTCTTCACACAGGCAGATTCAGAATGTGCGTCTGACGAAGTCAAAGGATGTTTCTAAGCACATCGATGTGGCAAAGTCCAGCTCACACACCTGGGGAAGGTTGAAAATGAGAAGTGGCCATACAAAAATATGTATCAGCACAAACATAGGGAATTCACATAATGACAGTTAGCATCTGGAGCAGAACAACTCCAAAAGAATGTATTTTTTCCATAGGACTTGTCTATCTTCACAGAAGTGGTTTACTGTCCACACAGTTTATTCTCTGCTGTCATGTTATGGAGAAACACCTGCCCAGACAGCGACTATAATTTGCAGGCTCCCCATGACTTGCATCCAGGGGTGGTCATGTCACTATATCTTAACAGTGGAATGCGCACAGAGTAATATGGATTTCCTTCTGGTCAGGAGTTTTAAGAAGCAGGTGGACCTTTCATTTAGTGGACGTCATCATCTGGGAGTCCCTAGGGCACAGGTGGCAAACACAAGGCCCCAGGCCGAATCTAGCCCTCCACCTTGTTTTATCTGGCCCAGAGCCTTGTTTCTACCCTGCGGCAGTTTAATTGTTAAGGAGTAGTTACATGTATACAGTGCTAAAATTACATTTGCCCTTTTGAAGGCAACCTCGAGGCTGATGTGGCCTCCGGTGAAAATGAGTTTGACACCCCTGCCGTAGGGGGTCTGCCATGTTGTTGTGCTTTGTGTTTCCTTGAGAACTTGGAGTTCCAACGCACTGAACAGTTGAAAGAGGATGTCTTCTCTCGGGTACCATAGTGGCACTATTTTTCACTCATGTACAGTATGGAGACCTTTGTGGAAACAGCCCTTTCCCCTTCCATAAGTTAAGGCTAGAGCTCCTACAGGTAGACCAGAAAGCCAATATTTAATAGACACCTTACAATTCTCCCTATTTTCCTTCCCACAGGCAATGAACTACCTACTTCCAGATCTTTTTGTTTCTGCTGTCAAAACTATATATGCAAATAAAGTCCTCTCTGGCTGCTAGTGTAAGAGACACTATTTAGTGTTATATAGAATGTTAATAAAGTTACATATACATTTACATTGTTAATGCTACTGACTTTAGTGTTGTTATATCTCTAAGTTATTCACATCAAAAACTATTTTTTAAAAGTTGTACAATGCATATTTTACAGCAATGCTATAGGCTTATTTAACATGTCTGCTAGATAGCTATAATGTAGATATAGGTTACATTTTATAAATTATTTCATTCATTTGTTAAATATGATAGACTCGTATTTATAAATATAATCTTTGAGTTTCTCTGTTGGCCATATCCAATCTTTATGTCCACTCTTAGGTAGAGTCATAACAAAGTTACCTTCGAGTGGGCTATGCCAAAATATTAATAGTTTGATATTTTTATATCTGAGCTTCCATTTTTTCTCTATGTTCAAATGTATTTCTTTTCATAAAATTTCTTTGAAGTATTTCATATGTCCACTTGAGTTATCCTCATTTTTTCAGCTTTCTAAGGCCTGCGATATTCAAAGCGGCAATGTCTGAAATTTAGTTTGCAGGGAGGTGAGTTGGCTTCTCATCACCAGCCGCAGGGTTTCCCAAAGTCACATAATGGTAAAGTTGCCCCCTTTTTTAAGTTGACAGGCCTGCCAGAAATTTAGTAATCTTTTCATAAATAACCCCCCTTTTAGTGAAAAGATTCCTATTTCCTCAGGAAGAAGGCCAAAACAGGAACCATTGTTTCCGCCTAAGACCAGTTGACCAAACAGAGGCCAATTTCTGGGCTTCTGTTTACTAGCCCCTCGTCCCGCCATTTTAGTAGGCTGCGTTATGCAAATGTTGACATAAATATCTCAGTTGTTTGCATTTATTTAAACAGGAAATGGATCTTGGCTAAGTGAAGGAGTCTCCCTTGGCCAGAAACATCATTTTACCAAATATCATTTTATATACCATTGGCTTCTCGTGTTCATTTACAGACATGTGGTGTTTGGCAAGTGGCTACACATTTTTCCCCCCTCACTTCTTATATTTACTGTGATTGTCGGAGTCAGGATAACTTTTAATCAAAGCTGTAAAGCACCTGCCACACTTTTGGGTTTCAGAGTTCTCAAAACATATTTAGTTATTATCTTCTGTCTTCACATTCTAACAAGGTATTACACAATTTTAAAACTCAATGTTCAGACTTTATAACTAAATTTCAGGTCCATTAAAATAAATGTTGTTTACACAGATACATCTGTTGAATTTCATCTTTTTTATCACATTTTCTATCAGCTCACTGAATTGTCACTCAGCAATTTACTACTTTCTGATTCTTCACCTGACAGTAGAATAGATAAGTCTTTCATTCTGTGTCAAACCTGTAGAGGACTTTCATTTGTGGTTTAAGACTAGCTTGGCATGCTGGCTTTTTTTTTTTTTTTTTTAAGTTCACAGTAGTTGCTATCTGCTCTGCAACGTATTAAAAAATAGCTATGAAAAGAAAATGACATAAGCCATATCTCATGACTCTAGTACATTTATTGGTAGCCACACATTTTGGTGGAAGTGAAAAATAATTAAAATCTTCCTCAAAAATGAAGAGCCTTATCCTTACCATGGCGCAGTCAATGTACATAAAACCAAAGAATCAATTTCTTCTCAGAAACAGCATGACAACTTTCAAGTGGATAGAGAAAAATATAAAGCTGTGAATGCATGTTATGAGTACCCTAGACATCATTAACTCATGATGAGAATAAAGGGGTAGGGAGAAAAGTTATAAAAATTTCAGTATCTTGTATGGCCTGACCCAAAGCTTACCTATGCTATAGGGCTGCTGTGATGCTTGCATGAGCTGATGCATGTGGAAATTCTTTGCAAAGTGAAAAGTGACTTATACATAATTGATTGTTTATACAACACAAAAATTGACACATGTATAACAAGATTTTGGTGGCATTAAAATCTGCATAACTTTTAATAAACATACACAATTCTTTGACTAATGATTGTAAACAAGTCTCAAGACCCACTCAGAATTTTCTAACATCAGTTTTTTCCCCAAGGAATAATTTCAAATAACGTATCCTTCTTTCCCCTGTGGTTAACACACTCACAGGCTGATGCAAAAAGTCAAAGTCATTAGGAGTTTTTAATGCAGTATTTTGGAGTAGGGTCCATAACAACTCTCTTATTTCTTGTCCCTCTCTTTAAAATTCTGCTGGCAGCCAACTGCTGCTACAATCAAAGCAATGGGAGGGTTCAAGTGTTTGCATCAGTGCAACGTTCTGTTATGCAATTAAAAGATAAACATGACTTTATCTTTCCAATTATCCAGCTTTATTTTTGCCAAAGAGTGGTAAAAGTGAAAAGGAAAATATTTGTGGGAAAATGGGTGAGAAATAATGAGAACTGTAGCTGATACAGATGGCGTTGCTCAAGTTAGAGATTTTCTAATTTGGAAATTTTATTAAAATAGGTTGGCTGGCCACTTAAGCACTACCTTACAGAGCAGTAGTTCCATAGACTAAGGTCGACTTCAGTTCCACAGCCTCATAAATGTGATTTTGTTAATGCCACTCTAAAGAATAGGCTTCTGGAAACTGATTCAGGCTAAGCACAGCCACAGGTCTGACTAGAATGTCACTGAATTCCTTACAAAGAGAATTGCAAAGAATTGGTAACATTGTTTTTGTAATTATGGCTAAAAGTTATGATAATCCCATATATCCATCTCCACTAAATTTAATGCAAAAAGGCAAGAATGGACAGTAGCCTACTACATGTGTAGTTTAAGGTACCCTTACAAGGAATACATTATTCTTTCTATTTCGCAGATGTTAACTGCCAAAATTTGGTCAGATTAAGCACTTGTGTCCAGATTCCCAAATGATAACTAACAGAAAAAAGTAATAAGCCAGATAGGTCTAATTGTAACAAATCTGCTTTTTAGGAAGTATCTGGTTTTGGTTACTCTATCCAGAGTTGCCCAGAGTCAGAGGAACTGGTTAATGATAACTCCACAGGTGAGACTGATTGACAATTTTGAATGCCCAGTATTGCAGATCAAATACTTAGTCACAATGCCCTCTGCTCTGGACAGAATTGAAACACCACTGACAAAATCTTATAATTCTTATTTTCTGGACATAATGTAGAGACCCCTATCTTGAGAGCACATTTTTTATTGTACACATAAATACTAAGTGGGTGTACTCTTTCTAAGTCCATCATATTTCAATCAGAAGATATAACCCAGGAACCTTAATTTGCCTTGGCTGTGTCCCAACTCTCCTCTGACCTACATTTACAAAGCTTACCATAGGGAAGATATAATTCTTATACATGGTTAATCTTTTCCATTACGTATTGATTCCTAGTAGTTTGTGTTCCAGTAAATAAATTTATTTCTAATTCCTACAAGTGCCTACAGTTGCACTTCACTGCAGCCTCTGATATTCAGGACATGCTCTGTGTAAAATGAGACTGGAACCTCTATACAAATGTCGATACAACTATGCTCCAGAATAAAGCCGCATCTACCTGCTAACACCCAACAACATGATCTATCTGCTCAATCTCAAATCCCTCTCTGTCCCTTCCTTCACCTTCCTTCTGTATCAGAGGTGCTTTGAATTACATTTCCCAGGCTCCCCTTCCAGTGGCTTCTCGTAGGTTCTGATGATGTTAGATACCGACAAAAATGTAAAAGTCAGGAAAAGGGGATGAGATGGAATATTTCTTCTCGGATTCCCTTTTGCATTTGCATCTTGGTCATTCCGGATTCTATTAAGACCGTTAACATCTCTCTCCCATTTGTTGTCTCAGCTCAAGGAATTTTAGTGTCTTTCTGATGTTAATCTTTGCCCTCTATTTGACCTATGGATCCTTCATCATCTTTGTAAATAATCTTCATATCACAGTCTCTCAACTGGGCTACTGAGTATAGGTCCTGTTTTCCTGACTGATCACTGACTGATACTTCTCTCAGTCATATGTAAATTGCAAAAGAAAGAAATATATAAATGTTAAAATAGAAATAAAAAATAAAACTGATTATATAAAAGATGTTATAAATTCAAATAAGAAAAAAAAATTACAAAATGAATCAGTTAAGACTTAAGCCCTAGTTCTGTGTAACTGACAATAATAGGATAAAATTGAGAAAAAGTAATAGAAAAAAATGACTCTAAGATTGATCTTTTTGGTGGCATTGGTTTGATTTAAAAAACAAAACAAAACAAAACAACACTCATTGGAAAGCACTGTTAAGGTCCCTCACTCTTATAGGAAAATCACAATAATAAAATAGCCAAAACTAAAAAATAAAATAAAAATTCACCTTAAATATTTTGAGCCTTTAAAAAGGCAGGAAATTATTGGCATTCTGTGAACTAAATTTTTATGTTGATTACAGTCCAAAAGCAAGAATGAAGTTCAACAACATGAAAAAAAATTTAAGAAATCTTGTGAATGGTATTAGCTTGGCATCAACTTTTAATTGTAAATCTGTCATACCCTCTTATATCTTTGAATAGAATAATACCCTTCAAGTAATAGATTAAAAAACAAACAAAACCCAGCTGCACAAATGGTGAAATTTTAGTTAGATTGTTCAAAGTCAAAAGTGGTGTGAGGATACACACAGGAAACATGTGGCTTGTCAAGGTGTGATTTAGAACAAAGCCAAGAGCTTCTCCAAATAGTTGTAGAATATTAGGACTCAAGAATGTTTCCAGGGGAGGAGGGAACATTCAAAAACTGGATTTGGTCATTCCCTTCACCATCAGAGGCTTAAAGAAACATCTTTAGATGCACTTAGGAAAAAGAATCACAATGGAAATAAATCTTAGATATAAAAAATATATTGAAATTCTTATGCTATACAGAGATGCTTTCTTATTTAAATTAAGTACATTGGGGTAGCACTGGTGAATAACATATGCTTCAAGTGCACAATTCTGTAACACATTCATTCTCTGTACATTGCACTATGCCCTCACCACCCGGGGTCTAGTCTCCCTCCATCACCATAAACTTGATGCCCTTTACTATCTTCATCTTCCCCGACCCTTCTCTTCCCCTCTGGTAACCATCATACTCTGGTCTGTGCTTATGTGCTTGTTTGTTTGTTGCTTTCTGTTTTATGTCCCGCATGGGAGTAAAATCATATAGTTCTTGTCCTTTTCCATCTGACTTGTTTCATTCAGCATGATACTCTCAAAATCTACCCGCATTGACCCACCAGCAGTACTTCATCCTTTCTTACGGTTGAGGATCTTTCCTTTGTATGTGTGTACCACTGCTTCTTTATCCCATCATCCCAGAAATGGTTTCTTAACCCCAAGGTACTTACTCTATTTATTGGATTCATTTAACTCACTATTCCTTTTTAGCCAGACAAGGGCATTTTCTTATAACTGTGTAAAAAAATGATTGTTCAACTTCAGCTGGGTCTAACTTAAAAACTTATACAATGAATGTAACAGAAATCTGCCATGGGCTAATGGGCAAACTGAAGACTTACAAAAGTTTTTTCTCATGTCTTTACTAAAAACTTATTGCTCATCCAACAACATATATAGTTCTAAGATACAGTTCCAGGGTCAATAGCACAGTAGAGTGAAAAGCATGGTGTCTCCACTGTATAACAGGCATCAGAGAATGATACGCAGTGAGTGCAACTGAAGAGGGTATTACCTTTGGGACTGAAACTATTTTGATGCTACCCATGTCAGACAAGAACTGTGGCTATTGTTAGAAATTCTGACTGTCTGCATTTAGCAACTGGGAATATGAAAACAAATATTGTTCCAACTAAAACAATAATCAAAGTAACCTTTTTCAACTGAATCATTGCTTGCAATAATGAAATTATAGTACATACCACTTGATGTATTTGCAATCATTTCAGCTTGTGTTTTTCTCACTGAAGCCACTTTACACATTTTTAATAGAAATCTTTTTTTTTTTTTTTCACATCAGACTACTTGGCAGTCTTCACAGTTCCCTGAGTACTCTATTTATCTTGAAGGCCGTATCTGTAATTGACACAAGAAAGCAGAAGCCAGGAGAATATTAAGAGGACCAGAAGGTAGAGGGATCTTACTGGCCCCTGGGTTCAGGTGCAAGACTCTCTCCAGTGTAATGCTTCTTTGAACCACTAGCTACACCTGACTAGAACATTCTGGATGATTATCAAAATCCATAGTGATATCCTTATGTTTCCAAGCCAATCTTTCACAAAGACTTGGGTGGTGAGCTAAACAGCAAACCTGGCTTAGCTCTGCTGGCACTTGCTATTTTGAGAAAATACCCAAAGGTCCTTCCTGTCATAAAACACTGGATAGAGGAAAGCTAGGAAAAGTCCAACTTTAATTTCATGAATTTGCACTTGCAAAAACACATATCTTCACCAAAATTAAGAAGACTTGAGAATTTGGCTCCAAGCAAAATTCCACTCCTGGGACAGAGGGATTGAATGCAGATTTCAGCTGTGGGCAAAACCTCACTATTATTTCTAGACAATGGAGCTTTCTGTAGTGGAAATGGTGGCACTGTGCACATAGAATGGCCACAAGCCAGTTCCCAGTTTTCTCCAGTGGATTTGCCAGATTGGCTACAGGAGAGAATATTTTCACACAGACTGGTAATATGACTAATGAAACTTGGGGGAAATTAATCTAGTTAATTTTTTAAGTGAATGTCTGAAAGCTCAGAGAAAATATATTAAATTACTTCCAAGGGGTACAGTAGAGACCCATCTGGAGGGGGACTACCCTCAAATAATTTCTGCATTTCTCTTACATCCTCGGTGTGATATAGATTTGTGCTTTTTTCATTTTATTGCTCATATGAATCACTCGAGGGTCTTGTTCAACTGCAGATTCTCGTTCCAGAGGTCTGGAGTGAGACCGGAGACTACACAGTTCAACAAGCCCTGCCAACGTTGAGGTTGCTGACCTGCCCACCACACTTTGAATAACAACAATTTTGATGATCAGATGATAATTTACCTAAGCAATTGGCCCACAAATGCTCAACACTCTTCATTGGTTAAAGAGCACAATTGGCTAAAGAGTGACGTGGCTGAAAAATGGACGTACGCACTCTGGAGCACTACTCAGCAATCAAAAACAATGACCTATTGATGCATACAAGTTGCATGGACCTCTAGAGAATCATGCTGAATGAAAAATGCTAACCCACAAAGGTTACATACTGTGATTCCATTTATATAACCTTTTGAAATAATAAAATTCTAGACACAAATTAGTGGTTGTCAGGGGTTAAGGATGAGGGTGGGGGAGTGGGAGGGAGGTAGTTGCGATGATGTGCAGGTAATGAATTAGAAGCTAAAGGTATGTAGATGAGTAAGATCAGTCTAATAAAATATCCCAGACTTACAGATGACAAAAGGACAATTTAGACTCCTGTCCCTGTTAAATGACTCAATTCTGAGTAATACCACTTAACTCTGGTTTGAATCCAATCTTCTTTTTACCAGTTACCACAACCCCTATGACTGGGGTCTACTGCAAGGCAAAGCACTTTCAAATTTTACTACATTTACCTAAGGCAGACCAAAATGTACTCAGCTGAAATGTAGCTCAACTCTCTGCAAGTTGCAGTTATTTAGGTTTATAAAAGTATATTCTGATCAAGTAATAATGCATTTTATAATCTCACATAAAATCCTCCTTAGACATATAGTTCTTGTCCTGTTTCCCATCATCTCTAACAAGGGAATGCTGTGATAAATTTCTCATCTGAAATCCATCTCCAAACTGTCACAAAGGCGAACACAGCAGACCATGCTGTCCAGCACCACTGAGTCTTCTCCCTTCTCTAAGCACCTCGATCTGTTTGGCAGCAAAGTGTCCATCTCCAGAAGATGAATCCAGGCAAGACAAGCTATACTGGAAAGCTTGCATCATCTGTCTGCCCAGATACATTCTTCCCACTTTTTCATACTGCTGTCGACCTCCAAGGTTGACCTCTGTGGACACTATCAATGGACTCCTTTGTCATCTGGCTTGGAACCAGCCTCAGCCAATGAGTGCACTGGTGGTCAAATAAAGTGTAATGAGTAAGGCTGGAATATTTTATTTTGTTTTACTTTATATTTTATTTTATTTTTTGCTAGCTCTTTCCTCATGGAGTCACTGTGCCTTGGCAATATCGTGTAATCAAAGGCTGCAGCTCCCATCAACTTCTCCTTTCCATGGAACTCTCTGTGTTTCAACAACCACTTCCTTCATTTGTCACTTCAGGGCAAGGAGAGTGTAACCCCTACTCTTATCAGTGGTCAGGGAATGCACTATCTCTGTGGTTTCCTACTCTTCCAGTATCTCTTTGTAAATGTTTCCTTCATTAAAGTCTCTTTAAACTCCCCATTTTGAGTGTGTCATTTTTTTTTTCTAAAATACAGGGGTTATGCCATTTGCTTTGTCCTTACCAGATAACCATTTTCTCAGTCTTTCTTTCAGCTGAGGTTAGGTGATTCAGTTCTCACCAATGAAATATAAGGGAACATCCAATACAGAATCAGGAATGGCTTTACCACCTGATAGCAACTTGGGTATGGCAGCATGTCCCTTTTGTTCCCTGATTAATTTAGATGTCTGGAGTAAATGCATGATGAGTGGAGTGACCAGTCTGTGACCATGAGGTATCTATCTGAGGATAACAAAGGGGAGAAAGATGTCAAGAGCTTGGGTTTGAGAACTTCTGAAAACTGTTTTTTATAAAATCAACAGGGCAGGAACCTAAATTCTGAGACCGAATGTAAAAGCCAGGTTTGGTGATTCTGACAGTGGGAAAATTTCCAAGGGGTTGTGGAACAGGAAGGAGTGGGATGATCAGAAATGGTTTCTCTTGTTGGCTTTTATTTCTCACTGGTTTCCATCTTCCATATCTTGCAGCCTGAATATTGACTGCCATATTATATTGACTTCTTGTTATGGGGGCACTACATTCCCTTAGGTTTAAACTTCTATTAAGGAGGTCTTCTTAATCTGTGATCAATTTATTCCTAACTCGTGGAGTAATCTATCTTTACTACAAGTATGACCTTGCCATTTCCTGTTCAACATATTCCAGTAGTTCATCATCATCTACAGAATAACTTCCCAGTTTAATAGGCAACATCCTCATGCTTTTACATCATCTCTGCTTCGGCATGTTGCACCTCACATGGACACCTCAGCTTACACCACAGCCAACTGGGGACAGTAGAATCTCAGTGTTGCTGGTGTTCTCCCCTCATTCCAGGCAAAGACCTCATTGTCCATGAGTCTTTACCTCACCGACTTTCTGTTCCAGATCTAGGGAAGGAGCAATATGATTGCTTGAGCCTAGTCAAGTGCTAATTCCTCAACCCCAAAATTAAGTCACTAGTAATTATACTTGCTTTGGAATGAGGCATCAAATTGAAACTGTATGTCAAGAAACTCACCTACTATAAAAGGAGGCTTCACATGATGGGTTACCTAAAAGCATTACACACATCCAGTACAATGTCAATAAAATGTGCAAAGTGCAATAGTAGATGTATAAATGGATGCAGTTGGAATGCAGAATAAGTAGTTACATTCAGACTAGTGCTATACAATAAAAATAAATAGTGAGCAATATATGTAATTTTTATTTTTTTGTAGCTATATTTAAAAATATTCATAATCACACAAAATTAATTTTAATAAAATATTTAACCTACTATAGTTAAAATATTATTTTAACACATCATCAGTATGAATGATAATGAGCTATTTTTACATTATTTTTCAGTATTATTATTTACAATTTGGTGTGCATTTTGCTCTTTCAGACTATCCCAATGTGGCTGTTACCCTCCTTTCAAGCTAGTGGCTATCATATTGGGCAGTGCAGCTCTAGACAAACATAGCAACTAGGAGGAGAACAGTGCCCAGTAGGTAACTGTGAACCATTTCTACTTGACTTCAGAATGCCAGCCAGATCTTGCAAATTACTGTTTTGTCCTGGCTTAGAGAGCAATTGAACATGACGTACTGAGCACTCTGCTCTGAGCTATTAGAAATAAAGAACACACAAAGTCAAGGTAACTGAGTTGGGAAACAAGTGAAGGGTTTTTGGTAGCTTTGTCATGTACATTGTTGACTTTCTGGTGCCTGGGTAACAAATGACTGGTGTAGTCAAAATGCTAAGTTTAAGATTTGATGGTGCCTGTTTGCATTTAGGCTGAGGTCAGGGGACTGGATGATATCTGTCAATGAGAGAGTGTAGAGGCACAGAAGAAGAAGGCCAAAGATGAGTCCCAAGGCACACATCACCTCTTAACATCCGAGAACAAGAGTACTGTAAGACTAGTGTTCAGATGGTGAAAAGAACCAGGAATAATTAGCTTCTCAAAAGCCAAGAGTCTCAGTTGCAAAATTATTTTCTTCTTGGAAAGCTGACTGAACTTGGAGGTATTTCCCAATTCATGTACATAGGTTCCACTTAACATTCACTAAAAAAAAATGTTTTGATGAGGCACTTAACAATAAACTATTTGTTCTCAGATTCCCATTTCACACAGAATCTCTTCCGAACCTTTGTCATTGTCCTTTAGCTTCCTACCTACTACTTTTCTCCTGCCCTATCACTAGCTGATTTTTCCTCCCACTTCAAAAAGAGAGAGAGAGAAAGAGAAACAAACCTTCAGTCTGGAAGCCTGCTTCTTCCCACACACAAATTATTTCAGTTTATCCTCATCTTTCCTTTGTTGGAGTTTGCAAGTACCTAATAAATAACACCACTGTGCTCCCATTGTTCGGACCCCACCACTGTTTGAAACTAATTGAGAGACAATGCAGAAGTCAGTCAGAGTGCAAAACCCTCTCAATTCGTGGTTAAACTGTTAGGAAATGAGGCTTGGGACTGTGGCCAACTGGGCTCGACGTTCCCATCTAACTATCATATTTTCTCTTTCATTTGTCATCAGGTTTTTGAAAACCATCTTTACTTCCTCAACCCCCATATACATTTCAATTTAAAGCAACGTGGCTTCTGATCCAATAATTCTGGTGACTCTTCTTACAGATGTTCCCAGTTCTGTCCTTGTTGCTCAACCCCAGGGAGAGTTGCCAGTCCTTATCTCACTTGGCCACTGAAGGTTTCAAACTACTGACTGCTCACTCCTTTATGCAACCCTCCTCTAGTTTTTTCTTCAAACTCTCTTGGGTGCTTTTTCTCCACTTTTTCCTTCCTTCCTCCCTTCCTTTCCTCTTCTACCTATCTGGTAAATATTTGCATTTCTTGGGGATTCATTTTCTGTTTTCTTTTCTTCTTTCCCCACATGCTTTGCCTGAGTCATCATGTCTGATCCTTAGGTTTCGGTCACGTGTTGCTCTGTGCTGCTTATTCTAAATACAGTCTTCAGTGTGATCTTTCTGCAAACCAGTACTGATCATGCTTAAAACTGCCTTTGGCTCCTGCTGCAAATGCTTATGTTCTACTCCTCATGTGTGTGTTTTTTTTTAATTTTGTGGAGGACGCAAACAAACACAACACTCTGGCTAATCTCTAACTCTCTCTCACTTATTACTAAGAAAGGAGGAGTGATTCATTTATCTCTGAGCTGGATTTTGACAAAAGAATGTTTTGAAAGAGTCAGCACCTTCTAAATCCTCACTTGACTTTGAAGGGGGTACATCATGCGCTGTGATACTTCTATGTGGTAAGGCACTGCCCTCATGGGCGAGTCTAATTTTGGAGAAAATTTGGTCCTGGAGAGTATTGTAAGACCACAAACCTAAGTCATGTTCTGAAGACCTAGCTTTGGTCAGTAATAACAGATCAATTTCATTGCCATTTTCCAGATTCCTAACTCTTACTAGGTTGATTACTTTGATAGGAAAGCCTTATCTTTACCTATAGGAAATAAAAACCAAGGGAGACCACTGAGGAAATTCTTATTTCCCATTACTCAGGTTTCCAAGTTGAGAAATTCCTTTGCACAGTACTTCCAATGTTCTTTATTGTCTATGGAAAGACCACTGAATCACTTATATATATGGTGGTTTTGGTAGGACAGACTTGACATAGAGGGCATCGCCCCTTCTAGGTCTTCAGGACCCACCCACCTGTGAAGAAGGAACCTTCCAGTCTCCTGTCCTCCATGCAGACAGAGGCCTGTCCCTGTGGAAGTGAGGTATGCACACACTTAGGGTGTGTGCATACCTCAGCACAGTGTTAGTGATCCATTTAGCCACACAAGTAACCATTTTAGAGTTTTCAATAATAAAGCTGATATTTTGATATGTATCTAATGTCTGTGTATCTCTCTTGGTTTGGTTCCAAACTCAGCAAGAAAAAGAATGTGACTTATTAGGACCTTTCAAATACCTGAAATTTCCCATACCTTACATTTCTTACCATGAAGTATCAGACCATCTTCTTTTCCCTTCATGATCTATGACACAAGCTAATATGCATTTCAATATTTATTGAGCACTTATTTTCTTACCACTATGCCCGGTTTTACAGACAGAAAATAAATGAGTAATGACCCATGTTCTCTATGAGTTCAGACCTTGGCAGCATAGGTTTGTATTTCCAATCACGGGTGTGGGATATAGTGCCATAGTGCATTTCTTGAAAAGAAGACAAACTATAGATGGGAACTCATCAAAAGCAGGACTCATTTACTTATGATCATTGCCACGGTGCATAATTTGATGGGCGGGGGATGGCAAGTGCTAGGGTGACCTTCAGAGTCAGTCATACGGCCAAGAAGAGGGGGAAAATGAGACAGAGAAAATGAGAATAAGATCTCTTTGGTAGAACACCACATCATAGTCTAGTTAACATCAGAAATAAGATGATAAAAATGCATAGTCACTTGCTAGTGAGTGCCAGTAAGAAAGATGTAGGCATTCCTATTCAGTCCAGGCCCATAATGTAATCAACAGAACCAGAGCAAGCTGCACTCATCTCCTAGAGGGACAGGAGAAGGCTGCACTGGAGAGTCTGGTGATGGTTCGGGACATCTTTTAGGTCACAGAAAGATCTGCATCATCCTTCTGCAGAGAAAACACAATGGAAAGACTGTAGAAACCAACAAGTTCTGGTAATTTAACTTAAAATTCCATCCGACTGTTAAAACCTTATCTCAAATAAAATAGTCCTAAAATCTAAGAGAGATACTCTGGTTTCTCGTCAGATCATATAAATCTTTTACCTTTTACTAACGTCTAAAAGAGCTATCTTAAAGTTGTTCATTTTAAAACACTGTGAAACTGGTGGTATGGCATGGCTTAAACCTATCCTCAGGCTTTGAAACCTAAAGATTGTAGAAAGGATACTTAGGCCCCTCAGGAAGGTACACAGGGACTATTGCATCAATTCAGACAGAGTTAATTCTTTTAATTCTCTTTGTACCTCATTGCACAAATTCTCATTTCACTCACGTAAAAAATAATCAAAACAGGTGATACAATTTTTTCTATGGTTTAAATTTTTTAAGTCCCATCTGTCACTAATTACACATTTATTTCATTATGCAGCACTATGAAAATAATTACTTGAGGTTTTTTGTTGATGATTTAGAGTTTTAAGTAAATACTAATTATTTTTATTATAGCTCTGTATAAAATTAAATAATTCACCACTAGACATTTTGGGGGGTTTCAAATAATTTTATTAGAACCATGTAAGACAGCAATTATGTAATTAGTGACACATCTGCCAATCTAATAAGTTCATCTTATAAAATTTGAAGGCTTTTTTCCTTTTTTTCTCCTTCTGTAGAAGCAGAGATAAAAACTTCATGTGCATATTTCAGCATTTCACAATCATATATCTCGCTTGCCCCGCCAGCTAGTCTGGTCAGTCACTCTATCCAGGCGGTAATTAATTAATTCTCACAATTATCTTGGCCCTGAGTTTTTTTACAAAATGTATCTTGATAACTACGGTAATTCTTACTATAAGTAAATTATTTTCAAAATTAAAATATCTTCCCCAAACTCCAACCAGAAGTTGCTATGAGTTCCATTTGGAACTTGTGCTAATAATAATATTTTCTGGAATAATAACAACAGGTTTGGATTTAATTAAATATGTTGCTCACTGAAGCATCTGTTTTAAACATTAATGAATGGCAGCTCCTGTGGGACATCCAAATGGAAGTGTTTTCACTCTGTAACACTATCCTAAAGTATGTTTGGGAATTTTCAAAGAATTAGTTGGTCTTTGTTTTGAGAGACTTATCCAGGATAAAAAAGCAATTTTGCTTCAAATCATATTGATAGATGAAAGCCCTGTATGGAGAGACAATCAATCACAAACGCTATCTCTGAAACGCTGTGATGCAATCCACAGTATTAAGAGTCAAGTTTTTCTTCATGTTCACACATAACTCCTACTATCATTCATAAGGATTATTCTCTTATCAAGGAAAGAACACATCCCTTCCCAATTAGGCTAAGCTGTTTGGGGCAGAAAGCCATTAAAAATAGTAGACGTGGATCCCCTAAGACTACAATAAATCTTGTAAAAATTGGAAGCCACCTTTGAAATAACTATCATTAACTTGGCTTGATTGGAAACATTATGTAAGTAGAAAATTTCTGAGTTCATGGCTGTTCACTACTCAAAAGAAATCATATGAGTAAGAGTTGTTTGTAAAATGGCACTATTCTTTTAAGACTTTATTAAAAACAAATTGCTCGACTTAAGTTCCACAGAGATAGTGATTAGGTGTTTCCCGTAAGTCAATATATCCTCCCCATATAGAACAGTACCAGGCACAATAAGTGCATACAGGTATATGTTGAATGAATGATTGAATAAGACCAATGGTCTTTTCATTTCAGCAGGCATGTATGATACCTGACTTAATGCTAGATCCCGTGATCACATTTTACACACATACACACACAGAGGGAGAGGAGGTATTCTGCTATCAAAGGGTTCATGATCTCTCATATGACACAGACAATAAATTATTTGTCGTTATTGTCGATGCAACAATAAAGAAACACACAGAGTGCTAGGGGAGCACAGAACTCATGCAAAGTTAAGAGAGGTACGGTGTGTGACATTTTAAATAATCTGTCTGCAAGAAAATGCTAAGCTTTTGTTGAAACTTACATTATTCAAACAATTAAATGTATCAGTAACCTAAAATGTTCTTCAGAATCAGCACCCTGATTTTGAAAACTTTATTTTCAAAAGAATGAAGACTTTATACAACCAACCAAACAAGGATTAGCCTATGATGAACATTTTGAGAACATGACAAGCTGATACCTTAGGGACAGAATAAAGAGTACTTATGCTAGAATGCACATGTTCTAAACTGAGGGAAGATGTGACAGTTATGCATGGATTTCTTCAGTCAGAACTGGGGAATATTTATAATTTTATAGTATCTTCTCACATAAAAGGTAATGACACACTGAATTTTATCTCACAGCTTTTAAAGCACTGGATGCTCTACTGGTGCTCACAATTTCAACCAATGGCAAGATGACCCATGCTGGACTCTCTGGCAAAAGCCTATTTAATAAGGTACCATGCCTTGATCTCTGACAGATTCTCACAGGGGCCTCTGGGGGTTGCTTCTGAACCAATCCAAAGGCCTCATACACTGTTGGGTTCACTGTGGTTAGTGGCTGGGAGAGTTCCTTGAGAGATGACTAAGTATACATAAACCTGGTTTCATTATCCATAAAATGAAAGAATTGGATTTGGTCATCTGTAAGGTCACTATATTTTTGTTGCTTTACCCTTCCTTCTCTCCCGAAGTTCAAGTGGTCCACAAGTTAGGTTCATTGAGTCTACATCCTACATGTCTCCCAAATCCCTTCTTTTTTTTTTTACTATATTTCACTAATCATTGTATCTCCATATCTAGTAACAGATCCTGACTCATAATAAATGCTCAGAGTTCTGACTGAATGAAGGAATAATAGGTTACATCTATATAACAAAGAAACTGTATGAGTTTCTTTGAGTGATTCCAAACCAATATAAGACATGATCTCCCATCTCCAGGGATAATCTCTGCTCCACTCAAGAGAAGGACTTTTCACATGTAGCAGTGAAGAATATAAACTTGTTTATTTAGTACTCACAAGAACTAGGATTCCAGGAAAACATTAACAATAGCATCTGACATTTATTGAGGGCTTGTGATAAGCCCAGCATCTGAATTGGATCGTTTTATTTAATTCTCACAACTATGATGTAGATACGAAAGCTACCTCCATTCTATAAATGCAGAAACATAGACTTAGAGTTATGAAGCAACTCTCCCTAAGTCTCATACCTGCATCAAGATTTGAATAGTGTGTTTGATTCCAGAACCCGTATTTTTAGAACTAGAGAAAGAGGGTCTATTTTGTTCTAAGTGTTAAATACACACACACACACACACACCCTATTGGGTAAGCTCCCTCAGTCCCTCAGTGACTATGTTCTGTAATTCCTAGCACCTCCCTGTCTGCCAAGTTCATTGCACCAGAGGTAGATGCCTGATCCAAGAGCGGCTAATACAGTCTGGCCAGCATCTACTAAAATTACATGGTACCAGAGTTCTGACCTCTATGGCCACTATTGATTTCTTAAATCAATAACATTCTCTCATTTGGTGATAGTCATGTGGACAGAGATAGAACTCTTGGTAGAGAAGGGTGAAAGTTGAGGAGGTAAGCTGACAGCAAAGGCCTACGGCCAACACAATGAGCCTGCAGAGGAAAGGGTGGGGTAGTCAGTTGGCACTGGAATGAGAACTGGAAAGATACAGAAAGAAAAGCAGAAACACAGAAGGGCTGACTCATGTTATTGATAAACTGTAAGAGTAAACATCAACAAAGTCCTCCTATAATAAAGGCTGGAGACAAGCAGAAACCTGGAGCAAAGCTAGATCTCAAAGGATCTTTCAGTTGCTGAAGGAGCTGTTCCACATGCAAGCCCCAGGGAGGCTGGCCCATATCATCGTTCTTGGGTTGACATAATACTTAGATGTAGGGCTTAGAAAACTGTGGTATTATTATTACCATTTCTTATTTTTACTATAACAAATACTGCCAACTTGGTAGCTTAAAACACAAATTTATTATCTTACAGTTCTGGAGGTCAGAAGTTCAAAATGGACTTCAGTGGACTAACATCTGGGTGTCAGTGGGGTTGTGTTCCTTCCACAGGCTCTGGGGAAGAATTTGTTTCCAGACTTTTTTAACTTCTGGAGGCGGCTAACATTCCTTGGCTTGTAGCTTCTTCCTACTACTTTAAAGCCAGCACTGTAGATGATACAGAGTCTTCAAAACTTTGCGACTCTAACCCTAATTCTTCTGCCTCTCTTTCACTTACATGGACACAGTGATTTCACTGAACCCATGCCCCCCTCCAAAAAAATCTAAAACTATTTCACCATTGCCAGTTCAATTGAAACTGGCAGTGGGAAATAGATTTACTCCATTTAAATCTCTTTTAATTCCCCTAATTGGAAGTCAGTCTTAACTTCCCTTTGCTATGCAATACCACATAATCACAGTTTCTGCTGTTTAGGATGTGAACATTCTAAAGGGACCATCATTGTGTATGCACAGCACCTACATCCTTAGCATAATCTTCATGTTACTTGCAAAAATTTGAGGGAGTTTCTGCTTTTTGTAACCACAAGAGGAAAATTTGTCAGTCTGAGTAAAGCTTCTGTGGCATCTTAAAAAAATCCTCAGGTATAGGATTTCGATTCCACATAATTACTCATATTATTCTCCTACCTGGTTTGCCTTTTCTTTCTCCTGCTTATTCCCCTCTCATTCTCCTAATCTCCTATTGTGAAAATCCAACTCACTCAGGGCAAATATTAATATGCAAAGCAGTATGAAACAGGTGGTGAGATCAGCAATAGAAGCAATGTGCTGTGGAAGCACAGATTGTTTATATAAGATGCTCTTGGAAGGTTTCACAAAGGAGGAGGGGACATTTAAGTTAGAAGTTGCTGATGGGCCTTCCAAGTGAAAAAGACCCATATCACACAGATTGGGTCTTTAGAACCAATTGTACAACCAGGAATTGTACTTAGATGTTCTGATTCCTATTCCATGATTCTTCATAAATGTTTCCATGTCTACAATAGTTTGGATATACCAGGTGACACTGGTGCATATTTGTTGAATGAAAACAGTGAATAAAAGAACGGAAGAAAAAAAAGGAATAAAGGAGTGAGTGAACAAAAGACTATGATAGAAGGCTCTAAGTTCATGTAATATATGGACTAAAGCAGGTTCACTCTAATAAGAAGTGAGTGTGAGAGCTGAATTTGCAAATAACATTTTGTCTTAAAATAAGTTTTCTAAACATGAGTATTTTATTCCTTGTGCTTCATCTTTTATATATAAAATGGGGATAATAATTATTATCTACTTATTTTCTAACATTATTTCAAGTATAAAATAATATGTACTACATGAAAGTGCTCTGGGGACTAAAACTAAAAAGGTTTTCAGAAAGCAAAGGAAACCATCAATGAAATGAAAATACAACCCACTGAATGGAAGAACGTATTTACCAATGATGTATCTGATAAGGAGGTAATATCCAAAATTTATAAAGAACTTATAAAACTCAACACACACCCCCAAAATCCAATTAAAAATGGGCAAAAGACCTGAAAAGACACTCCACCAAAGAGGGTATACAGATGACCAATAGACATACGACAACATGCTCAATGTCATTAATCTTCAGAGAAATGCACATTGAAATCACAGTGGGATAACACCTCACACCTGTCAGAATGACTATCATCAATAAATCAACAAAAAAACAAGTGTTTGCAAGGATGTACAGAATAAAGAACCCTCGTGCAATACTGGTGGGGATACAGATTGGTTCAGACAGGAACACCATTAAGATATTCTTTAATTAAAGGGAAGCTACAAAAAACTTACAGCTAATGTCATAGCAAATGGTAAAAAATAGATTTTTCTCCTGATATCAAGAACATGGATGCTCACTTTACCATTTCTATTAAATACTACACTTGCATTCCAGCCATTGTAAAAAACAAGAAGAGGGAATCAAAATCATAAAGATCATACATTAAGAAGTAAAACTTTATCTGTAGATGATATATATTTTAAAATAGAAAGTCCCAAGGAATCTTCAAAATAAAAACTAGAACTAGTAAATGAAGAAAGTTCAGAAGATACAATGGTAACATGCAAATATAAATGACATTCTAACATATTAGCAATAAACAATTGGAAAAATAGAATTTTGGAAATAGTGCAATTTACACTGATGCCAAAAAACATATCTTATGCTGTCTACTTAGACATAACTATGATAAAAGACATCCATGTTCTCTACAATGAAAAAAAATAACATTGCCAGAAGAAATTAAAAATGGCCAAATAAACAGAAATACAAAGGTAAAAAGAAAAAAGAAATACATACAATGTTCATGAATTAGAAGATTCAAAATTGTTAAGATGTCATTATCCTAAAATTTGTATGTGGCATCAACACATTAAGAACTCCAGCATGCTTTGTTACATATTTTTTTAAAGACAAACTGAGCTAAAATATATATGGAAATCCAAAGGATATAAAACAGTAAAGCAAAAAAATGAAATTGTTCTTTATTTCAAGGGTTACAGTAAAGCTATCATAATCAAGATACTTTGGGAATGGCCAAGAGATAGACATATACATCAGTGGAATAGAAAGCAGTCCAGAAAAACACACCTATGTCTATTGAGTTTTGACAGAGTTGCTAAGTCAGTTCAATTGGGAGAGAAAAGACCTTTCCACAGATCTTACTGAATCAACTGGATAACCATGTGGAAAAAAGCAAGCATTGATCTTTACCTTTGATCATATGTAAAATTTTACTCCAAAGGGACATTAGTTTTATAGTAAAGCTTAAAGACATCAAATAAATAGAAGAAAACACAGAACATAATCTTTGAAATCTTAGTACAGTCAAAGATATTTTTGATAGAAAAAATTAACTATAAAAAAGAAAGCTGATGTTTTGGACATCCTTAACATTAAAAGCTTTAGCCTATAAAAAGTGCCATTAAGAAAATTAAAATGCAAGCCACCAAATGGGGAAAAATATTCACAGCACATATATAAGAGGAAGGACTTGTTTCACAAGTGCACAAGAAACTCTTGTGCTTCAGTAAGAAATTAACAAGCCAAAACAAAGCTACAAATAAAAATGCAAATGAAAAAAATAAATAATTTTACAAAAGAAAATAAGTGAATGGCAAGCAATCACATGAACAGACGTTCAATCTCATTAGTCATCAAGGAAATACACATTAAAACCACAATTAGATACTACACTACTATAACTGATTCAAATTGTTGAAATAAATTTACAAAAGACTATATAAAGCAAGGGTCAGCCAACATTGTTTGGTATAAAGAACCCAGATATTTTATGCTTCACTGGCCCTATAGTCTTTGCCCAAACTGATCAAGTCTGCAGTTATAACCAGAAAGCAACCATAGACAATAAATGAATGAATGGGTATGGTTTTATTATTTACACAAACAAGTGGCAA
Organism: Tonatia bakeri; assembly: GCA_004024845.1. Lineage (NCBI taxonomy): Eukaryota > Metazoa > Chordata > Mammalia > Chiroptera > Phyllostomidae > Tonatia > Tonatia bakeri. The sequence goes on along the minus strand of PVIA01001354.1, from coordinate 266,153 downwards.
GCCAGTCTTAGATCTCAGGGCAGAGTTGGCCTTAATATAAGTCTTGGCATGGATGTGAGTAGCTGGAATTCTTATACACTGCTGGTGAAAACAGAAAATGGTACTATCACTTTGGAAAATAGATGGGCAAGTTCTGAAACAGTTAAGCATACACCTAATATAGCATTCTATCATTCTACTTCTAGGAATTTACCTGAAAGGAACAAGAACCTATGTTTACCCAAAAACTTGTACACAATTCTTTGCATCAGCTTATTTGTAATAGCCAAAAACCAGGGAAAACCCAAAGGTCCAACAACAGCTGCATGGATAAATTACAGCCTACCCATACAATGGAATGTTAGTCAATAATACATGACAACAGACTATTGGTACACGCAACAACATGGACAAATTCAAAATCATATTGAGTGAAAGAAGCCAACCACACACACACACATGCACAGAATACAAACTACATGATTCCATTTATAGGAAATTCTCAAAAAAAGAAATTTATATCTAGTGACAGAAATCAGACTGATGGTCACCTGTGGATGGCAGCGAAAGAGTACCAAGATTACCAAGGGAAATGGGACAACTTCTGAGGGAGATGAAAGTGTTTGTTACCTATTGTAGATTGCGATGGTGATCATTTCACAGGTGTATACACATATCAAAAGGGATCAAGGTGCACACTGAAGTATGTGCAGTTTATTTTACTTCAACTTAACTCCAAGAAAGTTAAAAAAGCTGAATGAGGCCACCAAGAAAATGAGGGTAGATAAAGACAAGCAAAAGTCCAGGGCTGATGCCTGCTATAGTCCAATGTTGAGAGATGGAGAAATGAGGAACAATGAGCAAAGGGGTCCCAAAATATCCACTAATAAGGTAATAGAATATCAAGGAATGAGTGAGAGGCAATAACCCAAGGTTAGCAAGTGTTTCAAGGCAAAAAAGTGTGATTAGCTGAATTAAATAACTCATATTAAGTCAAGTGAGATAATGATGGAAATATATCATAGGGTTTAGCAACATGGAAATCAGACAATGAAAAATAAATATCTTATAGAGGGGTGTGGAGAAGTTTTGGAGTAGTGGAGAGATAAGATGATATAGCTGGGGAATGTGGGTAACAAGACAGGTTTAGTTAGTTCGTTTACTGTTTTTTTCAAACAGGAGAACCCAGAGCATAGCTGTACATTGATAAGAATGGAAGAAGATGGATAGACCTTAGGGTGGTATCCATGCGTACATGAGAGGGGATGAATCTTGTGTAGAAGTGAATGGGATTAAACTGTAAGCAGAGAATTCATCCATAGAGAAGGCACAGTATTTGAGAATTGATGCAGGTGGGTAGATAAACATGGTGATGGGAATTTGTAAAGCGGTGGTTCTCACCTTCGTACACTGGAATCACTGGTGTAATATTCTAAAATATTAATACCAAGGTTTTCTCTCCCCCAGATTAGCACCCTGGGTTTCTTATTTAATTGCTTTGGGTTCCAGACTAGGTATTGTTTCTTTGTTTTCATGTTCTTTTATTTGTTCATTTTAGCATGCTGGAGCTTCTAGCATGTATCCCAGAGAACCACTGTAACATAGGAGTCCTCTTATAATTGCGCCAGTGTTTTTCAATGAAATTGGAAGCAAAGTCTTCAGTTAAGAGGATGGAGAAGAAAGTCTTGTGGTTTCAGGTGATATACAAAAGACACAAATCCAATTTCAACTAGGCAACTCAGAGTGACATGAGGTCCCTGATGTAATGAGAGGAAGAAAGATTAAGGCAAAATCGAATCAGCCCTAGGCTTCAGGAAGGTGATAGGAGAAAGGAAAGAAAAAGGTCAATGCAGCATCCATTAGAGAAACACAGCAAGGGGTAGAAACCGAAGGGTGTGTTTGGCAGAGCTGGGCCCGGGGTTTCTGTGAAGGGCCTGGCCGGAGTGTGGTGCAGTGAAAGGGGTCGGGAAACAGATCAGTAGCCTGGCCGCATCGCTTGAGCACTTTCCCACTGGAAATTAAATGTCTTATATGCAGAATAAGAGTCGTAGATAAAATATGTATTACCTAATACAACATCCACCACAAAAGCCTAGGCCGTAGAGATCTAAAACTGATTTTTATTTTGTTGTTGCTGCTAAATCACACAATTTTTACAGGCCAGTCTAAGACAATGGGATTTTCTTTATAGGAAGCCAGCCACTGAGGGGCTTGCTTGACACGATCAAAATGATATTTTTATGAGGATTCATCTGGGGTGGCATGAAGAGAAAGGTTGGGGTTAAGCAAGGAAATCATTGTTTATGTAAAAGTGAAGCAATGAGTCTGCAATGAGGTGGTGGCAGTGGAAATGGAACGGAAATGATGAGTGCAAGATAAATTTTAGAGCAAAATTCAACTAATTGGATGACTAATTGAATGGAGAGAGCGAGGAGTCAAGAATGACTCAGTTGACTGGGCAAATGGTGGCAGAATGAATAAAAATCAGGAATCAGGATAGAAGTCAGGAGGAGGACCTGAATTTAGACAGGAAGATGATGAATTTGTTTTTTCACACAGTCGTGTTTTCATTAGCTAGGAACATGCCAATGAAACGCCCACCAGGCAAGCAGGCAGCCAGATATTGGAGCTGAGCTCTAAGCTCAAGAGATATGACCAAAAGATGAGAATTATTAGCGACCAAATATTTAATTGTTATAACCATAAGAAGAAAATCCCTTAAGAAGTTTCTTACACAGTGAGAAAAGCTCAGCCTTAAGAGAGAACTGCCGTGCCTGGCATTAACCCTGTAGTTGGTGGATTATAGGAAGGCGAGAGACCTGAGGGGCAGTGGAGGGGTGGGTGTGAGAGGGGCATACTCAGACAATTCCAGCAAGTGGAAACTTGGTTGAAAGTATTTTGATATGTTAACTTGTTCAGCTATACCTGTGCTTGAAGTCAAAATGTTAACTCCAAGTATAAAAGAAGATCATGTGTTGGTTTATTTCAGGTAAAGGAACAGCAAGATCTTCCTTTTGGAGGGTGTTTGCATGTAAGCGGCAAGGCATCTGACATGTGCCCATAAGGCAGTACTGCAGTGTGACGAGGATCATTAATTTTCACTTCTGATAAGCACCCCAGATAATTCTAAAGCACAGCAGCATAGTAACAACAGCTGGGAAAGTTAGCTTTCACCCATAACAACAGGGCAGAATGAGGACCCAACTTCCAATGCAATAAAACAATACGTGAATTCAGGTTGACTCACAAGGAGTATTTACTTATCTACCTCAGGCTCCAGCGTCTGGGGCCACCCTGCCTTACTGAGACAGCAAAAGACATGAGCTTCACAGTCAGTATGTCTGATTGGTGGGACCTGGGGAGCCTATTTTTCTGAGATAAACGTTATGAGCTGTTGCAAGAACCTGCCAGGAAAATAGCAATAGATCAGGCCGCCTTTGTTTCCAGGTTAATCTTTTCACCAGTTGGATCCATTAAATTCCCTATGGGCCATTTTTGTTCCTGTGGACGGTGAAGGGATGGAGACCACTCAGGACACGGAAGCCTTGCATGTGCATGGTATAATTAAAATACAAATTAAACACATGTCCTAAAAAAAATAGGAAAAATACTCTTCCTATCAAAAGTGTGCAGATGTCCTGTAGCTTTATGTAGCCTGAGTCAATTTCAGTGGAAATAAAAACACTTAGAGTGTCATAGAAATAACATTTGCTAAGGGAAAGTTGAACTGGCAGGACTGATCTAATTCTGATAAAAAAAAATACTGGTTTGAATTTACAGGCTAGGATGGTTATAAACCACTCTGTGATCTGCCTAAGTTTTGCCTAAGTGGTAGTTTTCTAACTTATAGGAGACTCAGCCTTGTGACTGAATAAATAGTCTGAGTCACTTAGCAGGTCACAGCTAAGATGTGTTGACAGGAGCTTTGCCGTGGAACACGTGGGCTGGGTCTCTGCGGCTTGCTCACTAACATGACCTGAGAATTTAACAAAAGCACATCCCACAGTATGTCTGGAAATGCCGAGAAAGCCTGTTAGAATCACTCGATACTACCTAAAAGGGAGGCCACACTTCTAAAGGAATTAGGATTTTCAGACTGCTGTTCCCAAGGTGCCAATAGCTTGTTGGCTCCATCTGAATTAAGCACGATTGCCAACCTGCGTGTGGACCGTAGCACTGTTTCCAGTCCGCGTAGATACGAGTGTGCCGTGCGGTATTGGACGTATAGACCTCTCCCAGAGCGGCCAGCCAATGGCCTCGTCGTTTGTTTCTGTTACAAGAATTAAAAGTATAGAAAACCTGTTTTTTTTAATTCATTTTTTCTAACATCTTGCTCCATTTGACAGCTGACAAAAAGCAATTTTATTCACTCTGGCAAAAACAAAGAAAAATGGAAAAAATGCATTTTAAGAAAGCATGTTTCAACAGACTTGGACAACCACGCTGGAACATCGGAATTTTGCTGAAATGAGGTTGGAGGTCTGGGACTGTGTTATAGGTGAGAGAGTGTTATATTAATATTCTCCTGGAACTGGTAGCACAGAATAGAACCATACTTGACCTTGTATACTCTACTAGAATGCAGGTTTCTATAGAAGACAGGATTTATTAGAGGAGACTTTTTTGTCTGACAATATGTCAGCAAAACAGAATCTTATAAGGAAAGGAAATTAAATTAATTCCTGTATGAACCGTAAGGATCAACATGCATCTATAAAGATGGTAGTCATTGAATCAGATGAGAAACTATCCTAAGAATGGCATAGTCTGGATACCAAACACCCAGCAAGGTGGAAAACTATCCCAGGAACAGCAAGTACTGGCCATGTGGACCACCCTCGCCCCCACAGCAGATTCTGGTCATGATGCTGTTTCCCACTGAGCTAGGATGAGCGCAGGATTCTTCTCAATGTACTGTCCAAGGAAGTCACTGTTAGTCAGTCAGGTTTGGTAAATAAAATGAAACCTATGTTTTATCTTCAACCTAGCATATGTTATAAACGACATAAAATGCTACTACTGGTCAGTTCCCATAGTCCAAATTACTCCTTTAAAGCCCTAAATGTGTATGCAAAAATAACCCCCTGTAAGGAGAAGTGGCTTTGTTTTAGACAATTAACCATCTTGTGAGCTGAGTGGAGTTGGGCTAACAAGACTTGCTTTGGTTGAAGTAATTTCAATCTGATTATTTTTTCTATGAAATGAACAATTTCCCTCTAGATTTTCTTTGTGAGTATTGTGTAAGATGGGATATCTGCAGGTTCCAGGGTAATCATACTGAATAAGCAAAAACATGCTTCTTATTCGTTGAAATGGTTCTAATAGTCCATTTAAAAATGCATTATGGAGGGATTTATTTTCTTTTAGTTACACATAACTTGTGGAACTTTGAATGCAACAAGGTGAGTGTTCAGCCAGTATGAAATAAAGTTTGTGATCTTAAAATAATATATCTCCTAAAAAACGCTGAAAACTGTAATTAAAAGTTGTATGATCTAATGTAAACTATGATATCATAGCTAGATTACCATCCATAAAATTCTCTTTGGGAAATGGGAATTTAAAATATTAATAAATTATTATTATTGTTATTATTATTATTATTTTGCTCATTACGTACTTAATGGCTTCTATATCTGGTTTGGTGAGGTATAGACACGATGTGATAGGACCATGGCCAACAACCCTGAAATCCTGATCCTCTTCACTGGCTTCTGTGAATGCTCCAGGTCCAGAGGAAGGATCAGCCCTCTGGTTCCTCCAATTGAATTCCACTTAGGGCACAAACCCCTCTGCATGTTCATGAGCCCCCCACATGCACCCCACAGATGTGGCATCCTGCTAGGGGCTGAGTAGCATTTCATAAATGGCAACTATTTTATTGCATGATCTCTACATATTTATAAAACAAAACAAAACAAAAAAAATGGAGAAAGGAACTTTAAGGTACAAGCCATTTATCTGTCATGGCACTTCACCCCTCTGCTTCTTATCTGACCCAACCCTGCGTCAGACGATGTCTCCCTGTGGCCCCTACCGCAGGAGCCCAGGGCGCAGAAATAACTGCTTGGCATCAGGCTACCTCTGGCAGAGGTGCGAGTTTTTCACTGAAATACCTGGGGTTTCTTCCTGTAGCCACAGAAAGAGTTCTAACACAGCTACAGTTGTTGGGCTTGGTTTTGTTTTTGCTGTTTGTTTGTGAAGCAGCTGGAATTCTTAAATTGCACTATCTCTATGGGAGGTAAGAATGATCTGTTGATAAATGTAAATGCCATGGTTTTAGGGTCTTTAAAAATTGTTTGCTGTTATTGTTTGATAAAGACTGAAGCCAGGGCTAGACAAATAGAGAAACAAGAAAAAAGCAAAATCATTGGTCAGGGTATGATAAAGCTAGAACTGGATTACTTTATAAAAGAATTCCACAATTCCTTTAGAAAGGAATAGGTAACACGTAATTCAAATAATAAAAACAGGTTGTTTAGTTATCTTGTATAGCTCCAGCCAGAGTATGGTTTCTAGGTATAGAATTCAAATTCTATGCAACTATTGTTAACTATAGAAGGTGTGCTTTCTAGATAAAAATCTGGAGGAAGCATAGTAATCACTTATTTCAATATAATTACATCAGAATAGCAATGAGGTTGATTAAGTGTGATGACTGGTGCATGTGTACAGGTGTGTTTGTGTTTATGCAGATCAACTATTTTTATCTGGTGTTTTTCATCATATAGCTGTATCTCCCCACCCCTTTTCCAAGCCTGTCATGTGTGAATATGTATTTCCCTTCCTGAATGATATAGGTCTTCTAGAAAAGTGTGGTATAAGGAAACTTCTAATTTTGAATAATGTATAGGACACGGTCACCGTATGTGTGTGTGTGTCTGTGTGTGTTTGTACAAATATATAGATTTCCACTCCAGATTTAGGTCATCTGCATCCATCTGTTTGTTTTTTGGTTTTGATTTCATCTTGCCATCTGTGTCACAAAGTTTACAGAGTTAACAAATTTTGTCAATGTATATGAATATGCAAAAAATGTGGAGGAAGTTGAACCTACATTTTTTTAATTTAAATTATTTTATTGTTGTCCAATTACAGTTGTCCGTATTTTCTTCCCACCCCTCCCCCTCACCCCCTCCAAACCCACTTCCCTCCCTTGCTTCTCCCCTCCCCCTTGGTTTTATCCATGTGTCCTTTATAGTATAAACTTGAAATTTTTTTAATATCCTAAAAATGACCACAGGGAAAGACAGTAATGATAGCCAGAAAGAGGGAAGGACAAGGAGAATTCCAGTTATACTCTACTACCTTAGTAGAGTTTATTTGTTTGTTTGTTTGTTTCAACAAACAAAGTCAACCCAGAAGAGCGTTAGCAAAAAACAAAGTAATAGCATTGTTTATGGGGAAGAATATTGAGAGACCCTAAAAGGAGCTGATGATTAACCAACCCTGAATGAAAGGAGGCCCCAGGGTTGCTTCAGGCTCTACCTGTGGTATTCATAAGACATATCTTTAATATAACAACGGCACTTACACTAACCTAAGAGCTTAACATCTATTGAATATATAGCATGTCACACTTTAAATGAATTCTCTTATCTACATTTTAGAGCTGCTCTATAAGAAAAGTCAAATTATTTTTTTCTGTTTTCCAAATAAAAACAACTAAAGACTAAAAGGTTAAATAAATTTCCCAAGACTGCATTGCTAGTGGCAGAGCACGGTACTAGGTTCAGCCTGACTGGTGTGAGAGCCCAGGTCCTTAAACAACGTTCCCTTTCAAACAGCCCCAATTTCTGCTGCTCGGTTAAAAGTTACAAAATTTGGAAGAAGGGATGCTTACTAATCTAGGTTGGATCGGGTAGCCACCTTTGAATCAACTAAGACAAAGGACGAGTGTTACAATGGTGGCCCTTTGTGTTCAGGGGAGTTGAAGAGAGCTAGGCACCTCTAGCATACCCATCCTAACTTCTCCCATCTCCCCAGCCCAATAGATTGCTGCTGAGCAGTGTTTTCGTTGCTACCGCCCTCTGAGGACTTTGCTTTGTGTTATAGTGACAGGTTTGTGCATCATTAACTCTAGAAAAGTTCTAGAATGCAGGAGCTTTAACCTTTCTTTTCTAGATCTCTTCTTGAGTCTACCAGGTACTGGCCTGTAGTAGACCATTAAAAGACTAGTCATCGAATTCATAAAATGACCATGACCAACAAATGAAGGTCATTTCATTCATTATGAAAAAGGCCACACCTTCTCGAATCATAAACCAATCATAGACTAGAGAGCCACATTGGCAAAGGAAAAGTGAATATCTGTGTGGGGTGGGGGGTGGTAAAATATGACCTATGTATCCATTTAAAAATCAGTACATGAAAATAACATTATTTTTAGCTTCAGTTTCATGATTCAGCCTTTCCAGTGTAAATAATTTATAGGAGAAGTGAGACAAACATCAAGTTTGTGGGAAATGTAAATTAATGTGAGTCTAAAATTAGAAGAACCCTTCCCATAGACAGAGAACAAGGAGACAAAAAGGGCATAAGGAATTTGATGAACACACAGTGGAGGAACCACAGAACCACAGGACCCAGCAGGCTGATCGCCTTTTGATAAAGGAAACAGAAGAGTCAGGAGCCCAGGGAGGCCAGAGGTTCAGATAGAAAGGGAAATAACACAGGGCAAGAAGACGGATGTAAAAGCATGTAAAATTTACAACATATTTGTTTTGTAGACTTGACTTGAGGCAAAAGTGGAAAATAGGCACAGATTGTATTCAGGATCCAAATCTTTGCTTTGGGCCCATTTGGGCTTTTGGGGTCTTCCAACCTTCATTACCCAACAGGCTTCTGTTCTCCGTTTTCCTCTCTTCTCAGTGGGAGATAAGATCAGGTATCTCTTATTCCAATGCTAATAGGTATGAGTCCATCTGAATGTTACCTTTTATTTAATTTTAAAGTGGAAGTTTAATTTCTGTTAAAGGAATTCCAACAACAACAGGTAGGCTGGGCAAATTCAGAAGGGTCAGGGTTCCTGACTCAGATGTTACATACAGCTGACCGTCCTTTGAAGAGAATCCAGTGTGGGAAGATGGCATATTTTCTGCTAAATTCTCCTAAGCTCAAAAAGAATATAGCCTCAAAGAATATAGATATTTAGATCCTGTTTTATCACTAAATACTCTGTGATCTTGGATAAATCACTCAACCACCCTGGGTCTATATTTATTTTCTATTTAAACCTCAGTTTCTTCCTCTATAAAATGCAGTCATAAAACCACTGCTTGGGGCTATTATAAGAATTAAATATCTGTCACTGCCCTGCTCCATGCGCAGCACTTAGTAAGTACTCATTAAACAGTGGTCACAAATTTCACACACACTGTTACTGATGTCATTACTGTCTTTACTTTTGGTGAGTGGTCTCCAAAGTGTGACGTTTGAAACTCACAGTGTGCATGTTATTAACTGTTAAGAAATGGGATAAAAATATATGAATTTACCTTAATACATTGTGTATACACATCAAACCTGAAAAATAAGTTAAGCTCTACTAATATTTAAAGTATGGATTGTCACTCATTTTCGTACTGATCTTGATATCGCTGGGTTTCCTAGGACAGAATAGGGTGTCCACAGTGTGGAAGGGTTGATATGGTGCCTCCCTTGTTTGCCTGCCCCATACCATGATTACTTATGAATTATGGTGTTTATCTTCAACTCACAAACACGTGGCTTGAGAAAATTGCTGCAAAAATACTATGAATTGAATTTGGTATTAAAAATGCATGAGTTCAAGAAAATGGCAGCACTGGTACACCCCCAATTCTTTATACAAGCTCCTGGTCTGCCACACTATGGCACTGGAACAACAGCAGCTGAGAAGGAGGCAGAGGCCAAAGAAATTGTCTATTACTATCATAGGAAATTGACAACTACTATCATGGACAATTGCACCATTAAGTAAAACAAGTAAATTTATCTTACAATGTTTGTTATCTTTTTAATTGTTCTACTGTTCTGACTGTACATTATTTGTAAGTAAATATTCAAAAGTTAAGGATATATTCATGAAATTTTTTTCCCGGATACAGCATTTTTAAAAAGTGTTTGGAAAGCCCTCCACCAAGTGTGCAAGCCTCTTGCATTTCTGGAATCTCTCAGTTAATGATAGGAAAAGGAAAACAATTTCAGTTGGACCCAAAAACAAAATGGTTAACAAGTAGCTATTTTATTCTAAGGCAAAAGAAAGGGAATCGATAATCTTTCCTGTTATTGTATTCAATTCATTATTATTTACTTTTTTTCCAGTTCATTATTAAACACAGCAAACAACCAGAAAGCAGGACATTATATACCTCCCACTGTCTTCTGGAAGTTAGGCCTTTAAGTCTGGTTCCCAAAGATGCCACAAGATCATTGAACATTCTGCCCACTTCATGCCAGGCCCCTGGGAGGACTTCCAGAGCTCAAGGAAATGCATAATCATGAAGCCTGAACTCACCTCCAGAAAATTAAGGAAACAGTACTAAAATTAAAAATTATCTTTATAAAATTTTACCAGAGCAGTAGATTGGTGGGTCCCTCAACACAATTCTTTGTTTATTCTTAGAAACAGACCTCTGCTTATTTACTGGTCGCTTGATGGACTGAGTGAGTGACCTACACATCTGGAGAGGGGTCCTGTTCTCACTTCTTTCAGATCTACCTGTAGAATAATTTCATTTTTTTTTCCTCTCAAAGAAATCTCACAGGCCTTTGTACAAACAGTTATGTGTGTTTTGTATCCTTCTGCTCCCGGGCTAATGAGAATGGTAGGATTTCGTAAAAGTAAGATCTATTTATATTTTTATTCGATCACTTTTCTCAGTTGAATAAAGATCTAAATTCATATAATACCCTACACAGGCTTTTGTATTCCCTTGTCCTTTTAGCTGAGTTTTTAAAGTTCACTGAAGCCAAATCTGGATTCTCAATACCACAAGCAGCTCTCTTTAACTGGGTAGATTTTTGAAGCAAGAATGCCCTTCTAATTCTGTCCTGTGGTCAACTGGCCCTGAGAGGGGAATGTGTGCATTGTCACCCCACTCCATGAGCCTGGGAGTCCATCAGGAAAGCAAGATTTCATCATATCAAAATGCTCCCATGCTTCTGAGAGAAGTCCAGAGCGACTGAACGTTTGCCTGGTGCTACAGAATCCTTGGGCGAAAGGCAGACAGGACATGCTGCGAATATTACTTGCAGTGCCAATTTTCAGATGGATCTCTGGAGCTCTACGGAGTTCACTCTTTTTCAAAATCTGTTCCGAAAGGGCTCCCAGGGCTGGTGTGGGCTACAGGACCCGTTTGTTTTTCCCAGTCGCCATGGAGCTGCTAGTTTCAATCACAGAGCATCAGAGCCACGGGGAAAGAAGAGAGATTGCCAGAACCCGCTGGCTGTCTTCGGAGAAGCTGAAGGGTAAGTAGCAGGAAGCAGTAAACCAAAATCACAGCTGCCAGGGAATGACCTAGACTCTGTTTTCTTGGCGTTCCTGTTTGAGATCTTCATGGCCAAGCAAATCGGGACAAATTGGGGGTGGGGGGAGCAAAGTTTTCCCAAGGATCCAATGAGGTGAATCTCTTAACTAAAAAGCGAGTGAAACTCTTTTGTAAGAAGCTCGGTTCTGGCAGAAGCACAGAGATGGATCAGGGTTAGAATTCTGAATCATTTAGGCTGGGCAAGCCGCTCAAACTTGGCTAATCTGTCCCTTATCTGTAAAATGGGTATTGCAATATCTGCCTCCTGGAATTGTACAAGGAGGTACACAGAGCGTGAAACACAGTGCAGGGCATGTGGGAACCCCCAGTAAGTGAAGGCCACTTTTGTCGTTCTGACCTTTATAAATGAAAGTATTCTACATTTCAATAAAAATTCAGAACAGAATAATTTAATGCTGAGTTTTAAAGCTCTCTCTATATTTTACTCTGCAGTTGAGAAGACATGACCTGTTAAAAGAAAAGCTGTATGGTATTTAAAAGTATTCAAATTTCCAAGCCTGGAAACTCCAGCACTATCTAATCTTCGGGGTTGCTAAGTTTTATACATCTTGCTTTGCTTGGTTAGAAATCAAATGCTTTCTTTGACAATAATCGTTTTCACAAACACACTGTATGAAAGGTGATACCTGTGCATTTTCAGGAAATCACTTTAAAAGTGTGATTTATTTAACTCCCACTGTGTTCCTAAATAGACACCGCCCCACCCTCCACTGGAGGGTCAGACTAGAATTAATGACAGAAAATCTCCTGAACAATATATCAAAATTCATAAAGCTGCAGGAGAGAAAAGGCGCCACAGTCATTTAAGCCTCGGGAGTTCTGAGCCAAAATGTTTTCTGGCTCGTCTCTGCTCCTGGAGGAGCAGCTGGGTTCCTCGTGGTTAGAGCTGCTATTGTCGGTCGGTCATGCTCTCTGCAGCTCACCCAGCGCTGCTATCGGCAGGTTGTACTCCCATCCTCTCTCTCTCGGAAACTTTGTTTCCATGAAACTGGAAGATTATTTGTCTTCCATTTGAAGTCCCTGTGTGTCACTGAGGCATGCTGGCCCAGGGACTTAAAAGCAGATCCTTTCTTTATCATGCTTAAATGCTTGATAAGCAGAGAAAGGTTTTGACATTCAAATTGGCCCATTCTGGAACCTTTTAAAGAAAATGCTCACTCCAGTCTTTTTAATAAACAAAAAGATTCTGGATTTAATAATATGAAACAAAAATTATTCCCTTCTCCCAGAAATTTTCGGCTGCCTTGTTCACCGTAGCAATTGGATGGCAGGGGCTGGGAGTGAGGGAGGGGGTGGGGTTCAACCTGTTAGATCTCCTGAAATTCAGGTCCCTCCTTTGAGACCACTACTTCAACAGAGTAGTAGGAGGGAGCTCTGGCAGGATAATTCTTGGATCTGTCTACAGTATATACAGTATAAATGAAAAAGTTCTTCGATACAGAACACAATTTCCAGGGCTACTGGGATTCATAACTCTAAGGCTACATACCTCCTAATGGACTTTGTTCTATTAATTTCTTTGTGTCTGTCTGTCGGTCTCTCCTCTCTGTCTCCCTCCCCCACCCCCCAATATACCTGAAGATGGACAGCAGAGAACACAGACCCATAAAGTGAGATGCAGTGAAGGGAATGACGATGGGGTGGCTGGTGTTTGATACATCATTCCGATTCACTCTTTTATCCCCCAGAGAACAGAATTCAAAAATTTCTCATCCTGTCTAGTGGTTCCTTCTTCTCTTTCATAAATTTAAGAGCTTTTTACAGGAAACCAAACACTTACTGCATTTCAATCAACTGCAAGTCTACCTAGATCAATGGTGAGAGAAAATGCTAATAGACTATAATCACCCAAATGTCACATAAAAAATTCCTCCTTGGAAGCACAGGGCTGTATAACACAGCAGAATCTCTACTTAAGTGCCAGACTTAACGTGGAATGGGAACAAAGGTAACATTTCTAAAGCTATGAAATGTATTGCTAGGAGACTTAAAAATAAGAGCAATAATAAAAGGAATGCATACTCAGGCATTAGATGTCCCATAACTCTGATACCGCCGTCCACATGTGGATGACGGCAGGCCGGCCTGGCTCCCTGATTCTGACTGCTGTGTTTTTTCAAGGGCCCGCTTATTCATTTCTCTCCCTCCGTGGCCAAATTGCTATCACTTGCAGACCTCTCCTTGGTTTTATTTCTAGCATTTCAATAGTCCTCAGGATGTCCAATATATAAACAGAAGAAGTGGGCGTTTGGATCAATGCAGCTTAATTATAATCCTGCTTTCCGAATTCTTGCTTATTTTCTTTTTCACTTATTCTAACAAAATAAGACAGTTGGGCACTGACTGTTCTGTGTATATGCCAGTCCCTAATTTTTTGTTGTTGTTGTTGAGTTATAGATACATGACTTGATTGTCCATTTTAAAAGCAAAGGAGAAAGTCTTTTTGGCTGCACTGGAAATTGCATGATTAAAACGAGCTTACAAGCATGTTTTTCTTTCTGCCCAGTTCTCTTGCTTTCATCGTGAAGACTACAATAAAATAAAAAACACAAATGTAAAGAATTATTGGTTTAGATGTTTTTGGTCTCTCTTTCATGCTATCTTTTGATGTTCTCCTCTTGAACGCTGATGCTGCAGCCCCCACCACGGCTTGAAGCATTTCCCCCACTGCCTGTGCCATTTCAAACATTCTCTTAGTATTAACACAAATCAGAATCAGGAGGTATCTAATTGTGCTGGTTTTGATTTTGTTAATACAAAGTGAAAGATTAAAATGGAGCAGTAACAGCAAAAACATTTCTTAAAGAGGCAGCCATGGCATGCCAGTGAAAGGCAAAGAAGCTGAAAAACCAAAGTGCAGAAAACTTTAAAAAACAATGTCCCCACCAAAAAAAAAAAAAATTACGGGAAAGTACAATTATTACAGAGGTTGCTTTACAACCTCTTTATAAAAATGTTACTGTTTGGCAAAAGGCAATTCGGTGAAGGTTTTCAAAGAAATCCTAAGTGCTTCCCCCTCTAACATTTACAAGCTCACATATTCCACTGTCACTGCTGGTGGCAGTTGCTGAGTTTTGTAGTGGCCTGGGTGCTTCCCCCTCACGCCTCTTCTTCCTTCTTGTTTTCTTCACCCTTTGTAAGCTCTCTGAGTCCCTGTCACCCCCAGAGCTCTGCTCCAGCTTTTCCTTCCCGTTCCATCTGCCAGTCAACAGTGTCAGGGGCCCCCTCTACCCCAAGATTCTTAATGGAGTTGAAACCCAGTGTCCTTGAAGCAAAAGGGATCTCAAGAGTTATCCTGACTTTGCTCTTTGAAACTACATAGCACTTCTCTTTTGTCATGGTGATTAGTAATCCAGGTTTTACTTTACTGAGTGTCAGTGGTGTGGTTATGACCAGGCAGAACTTTCCTTGTTCAGTGTCTGCCAAAATAAGTCATTAATAGAAAGTACAGCAAAATTTCCTCTCTCCCTCATAATCCCAATTTCAGATGTTATGGACCATTATGCCACCCCCATTTTCTGTTCCTCCAAGACACAGGGGACAGGCAGACTTGCAAATACAGTGGGAGTCTTTGCAATGCTTGTCCAGCCCCCTATTTTACTCCTTGGCAGAAAGTGAAAAAGGATGAGTATGCCTCAGCACACCTACGTGCTTACTTTCCCAACTCCTTTGAGAAAATGTAAATGACCTCCAGTAAGCTGAAGTCTGATTCGCACCTTGACATGAAACAATCACCTACCATATTCTGCGACAAATTTTGCAAACCCTAAATTAGAAAATGCGGTTTGACTACAAAGAATTGAGTATTTGGACTAGTTGCCATAACTAACACCTATTATACACTCAATCATAATTGTATTCACCTAACTAGCAGGGGGAGTGATGCTTTACTGAGACAGAAAGGGCATCCAGGAATTGGCCAGACGGGCCAGTGGAAGAAAAGTGATTTGAGAAAAGGAACGAAAAACATGAAGACAGAAGTGCATGAGTATGTGTCACTTTTATAGGAACTACAGGACATTCAGGAGATGAAACAAAAAGCATGAGCAGGGGACAGACTCTCAAAGGCTTTGTGATGGGCCAATGGGTGAAGAATGCTACCCACTAGAAGACTGAATGAAGGATTTTGACTAGGGGAGCGAGATGTTCAGATCTGCGTCTCACAAAGATGTCTGGTAGGTGCATGGGAGAAATGGGTTAGACGGGCAAAGCTGGAAGCAAGAGCAATGGAAAGCCACTGCCAAAACCAAAGTGACAGATTATGTGTGCCCCAACTAAGGCTATGACAGCAAGGGTGTCGAAACAGGACAGGCAGTTTGGAAAACTATTAGAAGGAAAGAATTGGCAGGACTTATGGGCTAATGAAATGGGAGAGATGACAGAAAAGTCTTGGATTTTCTGGAGATATTTCAGAATTGATGGAGGAAATGTTGACCCTCCAATATTAAGCTGCCTCCCCACGTGGGAATCAAATCCCTTCCTCGCACACACACTGAAGAACTTTGCTGCACTCACACTCTCTCTTCCTCTCCTTATTCAACCGCTCTTTGGCGCATCATTCTTGTCAACACACAAATATGCTACAATACCTCTTGTCTTTGAAAAACAAACTCTTTGAGTCTCTTTCCCTCCCCAAGCACCGCTGGACTTCTCTGCTCCCCTTTATAGCCAAATGTCTTGTGTGAGTTGCCCACAACTCCCTCTCATTGGCTCACCACCCAATTTCTCTCCAACACACTCCAGACAAGCTTCTGTCCCCAATGTTCTCCTGCAACTTTCCTTGCCAAGTGTCCAGGACTGAATAACTTTGCCTCTACCCCACAGCACTCAGCTGGGTTCAGCTTAGGCACACTTCAGTGTAGTCAGGGATCTGTAGTTTTTCTACCCTGGCACACGTGGCCATTGGTGAATGGCTTTGTAGGGTAGGGTGGGGAGAATTAAATTCCTAGGCATTCCTGGCTGTCTGTGTAAGAAGGCAAATATATAAAAAGTGAGGAAAAAACAAGTTTTATGAGACTGTATGAAACATGATACTGTTTCTGTTTTTTTTTTTAAGAATGTGTTTATATGTGTCTGAGAAGGGTCTGGAAGTATGGCTTCTATACTGTTAAGAGGGGCTGCCTCTGAGAAGTGAGTGCAGGGTTGAACAGGGCCCTGCTCATTCACAGGGGGAATCCAAGGTCAGATTGTGCAACATTGGAGCGAAACAGCCTTCAGGAGGCATCCAGTCCAGGAACGTGTGAAGTGTGTTGGGTGGATCAGGCCTTTCACTGGAAATCCCACAAAGGGAGGGAAGGGGACTCATAAACAATTAGGTGTGAAAAGACTAAATTTTGCTGTATTTCATTGATTCTAAGACATACAATTTTTTTTTCATTTTCTATCTGTGAAGTTGAGATGTGTCTCATGCAGGATGATAAGTAACAGTTTAATTAGCATTCTTTTCCTAATTAGTGAAATGGAAACTATCGGGGCATCTTATCATCTAGAGTAAAATGCAAGACGCCTGCCTCAGGGAGACGGAGGATCCACATTCGGCTCATGAAAGGCTCCGAGAAGTCCTAAAGCAGAGACAACTGCCCCATCAGGGAACACCCACTCTGGAAGAGTTTACTAGTGAGAAGTAAACATGACTGTGGTAAATCATCGAGGTTTCAATGTTTATTTGTTACAGCACCTCACATTATCCTCACTAATCCGGGCTCAAAAGTGGGAAGTCAAAGGCTGCATATGAAGCAGAAAGAAGACAGGGAGGATGGACATGGTAGGATCAAAACTCCCTGCTAAGAAAAAGAAAATTGATGCATATGGATGCTAACCACTGGTCTAAGGCAGCCTGGCAAAGCTGGGTAGAATTAAAACATCTTCCATCTGACTCCAAATAACAAACTCAATTTTTGCCCAGGAAAGAAACCTTCATAGATTTGCAACCTATAAAACCCTGCATGGGGGGCCCACTATGCACATGACACTGGGTAGAAGTATAAGCTATAAGAAGTCCTAGCTGCTACATCATTTTCATGCGCACACACACCATCCCTGCCAAGCACACGGCTACTGCTAACTTCTGTTCTAGTGCCTGCTTCCCTCAACCCAGGGCAAGGAACAGTGCTCATTTAATTCCCTCACTGGAAACCCTGGCTACCTGTAGGCTGGCCGTATCCAGAGACGAGTACTTCAGACCTCAAGTCATCGCCAAGCCCCTTTTACTGAAAGCTACCTGCTACATTATTGAGCTCACAAAAGTTTCTGCCCAGCCAGCCATGGAAAGAATGGTTTATAGGGATTAACTTTGGAGAATATAAAATTAAATATTTACAGGAAACAAGTTCTTCAGCTTTGGTGGTGATATTCTTAGTAATGGAGCATTTGACTCCTATTATAAGTAGAAAGTATCTTTTAAGACATCAGCAGCCACTTATTAGCAAGGATGACAAAGCCCAAGACCATCCTAAGGCAAAACATGGTTTAACATTTTGTTCCTTTCAACTTCACAGTTTAGGCTCTTGTAAAGGAAGTGGCTATTGCTTAAAGGGGATTTTAAATGGATAAAAAGTATCTTGCAACTGGTATGGACAAGATGTTATTTCTTGGAATTGTTTGCATTTGGTAGAACACATCCAATTATTTGTAGATTTAGAACAACTCCCCAGCCAGCTCCAACCACCCACCACCCTTACACAGACGATGAAACTCCAGAGTAGACGACCTTGTTACACACTCGGTCTTTGGGAACCACGCGGGGTGGAGAGCCAGCTCTGGGTCAGACCAAGTCCAAAGACCAGCCCTGTTGTTTGCCAGCTATGTGACTGCAACAGAGAACTTTGTTTTTGGTCTGTGGATGACTTAAAAAGACCTAATGATTCTATCAGGATTTCTGTAGATATTGACAAGTTAATTCCCAAATTTCCAAATTTGGAAAGGCAAAGGATCTGGAATAGTGACAACAGTTTTTAGAAACAAGAATAAATACACTTGGAGGAATTGCTCCTCCCGAGGGCAGTGCTTCCTCTGCAGCCACAGTAAGTCAGGCAGTGTGGAAGGGGGGGCAGACATACAGTGTAACGGAACACAATAGGGAACCTGGGAAAGATCAGTGTAAGTGCAGCCAACTAATTTTTAAGAAAGGTACAAGTTATTCTAAAAAAAAAAAAAAAAAAAGGACAGCTTTTTCAACAAATGGTGCTAGAGTAATTGAATATCCATAGCAAAAATGATTAATCTACAAATACAATCTACATCTCACACATTATACAAATGTTAACACAGATCATAGACCTACATGTAGAATGGAAAACTATAAAACATTTAGAAAAAAAGTTCGAGAAAATCTTTGAGACCTAGGGCTAGGCAAAGCATGATCCATAATAGGAAAAACTGATAATTTTTTCCCAAGCAAAATTAAAATATGTTGTTCTCAAAAAAAAAAAAAAAAACTATGATGTGGATAAAAAAAAAGTTAGAGATTTTGGAGAAGATATCTGACTAAGACAGATATCTGACTAAATGTAGTCTAGTATGTAGAAGATGTAAAAAAATAACTCTTAAAAGTCAACAGTTAAAAAAATCCAATTAGAAAGAAGGCAAAAATTAAGAAAACACATTTCCCTGAAAAGATACTCAGATGGCAAATAAGCACATGGAAAGGTATTCCATGTCATTAGCCACTAGGGAAATGCAAATTAAAAGCACAATAAGATATTTCTCCACACTTTTAAAATACTCAAAATGAAAATAGTAATAAACACCAAATGCTGGTGAGAATGCCATGAAATTGGATCACTATACATTTCTGGTGAAAATGTAAAATGGTACAATCACTTTGGGAAAGAGTACGACAGTTTCCATCAAAACTAAATGTGCAACTACCGTATGTCTCAGTCTTGGGCATTTATCCCAGAGAAATGAAGATTTATGTCCACACAGATCCCTGGATACAAAAGTTCAGAGCAGTTTTATTCCTAACAGTCCCAAACTAGAAACAGCACAAATGCTGCTCAGTGGATACGTAAACTGTGCTACCTTCACAACCAGGAAATATTACTCAGCAATTCAAAGGAAGAAATTAGTAACACACACAACTTGGCCAGAGCTACAAGACATTATGCTGAATACAAAAAGTCAACCTCAAAGGTCACATACCGTATGATTTAATACCATAGTTGAAATCACAGTCATAGAGATGGAGAACAAGTTAGTTATTGTGAAGAGTTAGGTGAAAGGGATGGCTGTGGCTACTGTTTTGGATTTTGATTGTGGTGGTAGTTAAACCCATCTGCACTTGCGATATGGTCCCAAAGAACTATACACACACATCCCACACACATGCACAGAAGCACATGATAACAATCTGAACAAGTTCTCTGAACTCCACCAATGTCAGTTTCCTAACTTTGATACTGTATTATAGTTTGTCTTGGTGTTACCATGGGGGGGTGGGGGGGGAGGAATCTCTCTGGACATTGTTTGGTAACTTCCTGTGAAGCAATAACTACTTCAAAATAAAAAGTGTAAAAAAGTGAATTTTTATAAAGGAACAGAAGGATTAGACATAAAGCCAAAAAATTCATTGGTTCTCTGGGACAGGGGTATTACTTAAGGAGGCCAAGGGTTGTCCCCCATGACAATAAAATTGGTGGATACCTCATTGGAGAAGTCATACTTTGGCTTAATTTATTGTTTCTGCTCAAGTGCCAGTCCACTGAATATATTTAGTTGCTAATATCACAGTGTGAATTTGTTTATCAGGTCCTTTCTGAGAACTCATTTTAATTTCTTTCTCTCTCTTTCTCCCTCCCTCTCTCCCTCTCTCCTTCCCTTTTTTGGTTTTTCAGAGGGAACAATGATAAAAATAAAGTGAAAATAATAATCAAATTTAAAACTTATTTAGTGTTTCAATATGCTAGGCATTGTCCATATCATTTACATTTGTTAATATATCTAATTCAATCTTCTAAATAACCATATAAGTAAGGCACAATATTAAACAACATTTTACTGATGTGAAAATTAAGACTTAGAGAGGTTAAATAAAACCCAGATTTCCAATTTAGACAACCAGTCAGTAGGGACTTGCTTTTAATGACTACACTCTACTTCTTAGACACAGAAAACAGAGAAATAAAAATAGCCAGTTATAGGATCTGGCCGGATAGTTCAGTTGGTTAGAGTCATTCCAACATGCAAAGGTGGTGGGTTCGATCCCCCATCAGGGCACATACAAGAATCAAGCAATAAATGCATACATAAGAGGACCAACAAATCAGTTTCTCTTTCTCTTTCACTCTCTCGCTCCCTCAAATCAGTAAATTAAAGACAAAAATAGTCAGTTGATTCACTACTCTGCAGGGACGGCAGGTCTCCCTTGTTCCCTTTTTTTCCCTCCCTCCCCTCCCAGGTTGACTTCCACTAGCTCCGCAGTTTCTCAGAGCTTCCCACCCTCCTTCTGGACACTCCACATGGGGTCGAATTGAAAGATCTTTCCCTCCTTTGAGACTTCTCCAATATGTATCTTCAAACGTATCTTACTCTGTTAAACAAAGACTCTCAGTGAAGGACTGTTTAACCAAGTGATTAAAAGTAAGCTGATGTGCAGAAGATATTTAGTGACAAAGGTAGGCAGTTTGCTACTGTCTCTATTAATATTTATCATTTCAGCACTCACATTTCATGAAATGTACGCCTCATCTAGAAAAATAAAGGTGAGCTACATTTCATTCACTGAAATCTAAAAGAAATACCTAAACACTTTAAGGACACATCTGTACCCTAACACTTTCCTCATTGTCAAGTCATGAAAAGTAGTCTCCCAAATCTGCCCCAGAAAACAAAGGCCAGACTTACTGAAAACCAATGTAAGCAGGTGTGTCTACCACATAATATTCTTTAATAGTTAATAGTAATAACATCTTATATAGTTATGGAGTTTCTACATCACTGTTTAATCCTTCTCTTCACACTAATTTATAATTCTCAGGTTTCCTCATCCACTAGGAGGGCTGGGTGCTCAAGGTGAATGGCTTCCTCTTATTTTAAGGAAATATTCCCACTCACACGTCTTCCTGGACTCTCAAATGGCACTCAGATTTTCCTGTTTAACAGGTCTGCCTCATCCTTCTCTGTAGTTTACTCTGTGTCGTGAGTCCTCCAACTTTGGCTGTTTATCCTCCAGGCCAAATCTTTGGTGAAGTTCAAAACAAAACTGTCCCTTAAGTTCAGTCTCAGAAGTGAGGAATACATGATTTGTCTCTGCTGAGCATTTAAAAACAAAACAAAAATCAGAAGAGCCTGATGTGGTATTAACAGCAATTTCTCACTTCAAAAGAGATGAGTTGGTCAAGTTGATAAGAAGAGAATTGAAGATGAAGAGAGAGACCCCCAGCCTGGACCCCTTCTAGGGTGGAGCCACCCTCTGCCACAGTGCATCATTGCAGAGCGCCAGGAGGGGCTGTGTGTCCCTGTGGGGGGTTTCCATTGAGCTAGAAATGCCAGCTGGGAGCTCCCAGGGCACTAGGAGCCAAGTTGCTGGGTAGCAGAGGGCCGAAGAGTGGAAAACTCCAGACTGAGATGGAGTAGGAGTCATAAATTATCCTCATGTTACTTGCAGGGCTCATGCAGTGGGCAGGAAGTGGTGCCTGGCTGCAGGCAGTGACTGCCCTGCACTGCTCATGCCAAGGGAACAGACCTGTGCTATTAGCAGCAGGAGCAGCCAGGAGAGAGGTGGATTCTCAAAGACCAAGTCAGAAAGAACTATGGAGGGAGGACATTGTGTGCCCCAAGTGCCATGTTGGATATTAGCCTCACCAGAACCAGATGCTTCTTGAACAAAGAGAGGGAGAAGGAGGAGGAAAGCAAACTGCTGAAAAGCTACTTGCCCCCTGAAAGACTGGGTTAACCTTAAAGTAACAGAGTGAAGCCAGAAGTGATTACATTATCCTGGATTAGAATTGAAGGCTCATGCGCAAGATGTTATACTTACACCTGTTAATGCTATAACTATAATTTTAAAGCTTTACAAACCTCTTGATGGGATTTTGGACCTCAGTAACCAGTAAGTTGATGTTTAATTGAATTATAGTTGGCATACCATATTATACTAGTTTCAGGTGTAACATACAGTGATTCAATATTTTTGTGTATTACAAATGGTCACCGTGATGAGTCTAGTTACCATCTGTTGCCATGCAAATATTTCCTATGCTGTAGATTATATCTCCATGATTTATTTATATTATAACTGCAAGTTTTTAACTCTTAATCCCCTTCACCTATTTTGCCAATCCCTCCACCCCTTTCCCCTCTGACAACCACCAGTTTGTTTATGTATCTGAGTCACTTTTTCTTCTGTTTTGTTTTTTAGATTTCATATATAAGTGAAATCATATGGTATTTGTCTTTCTCTGCCTGGCATTTCACTTAGCATAATACCCTGTAGGTCCATCCACATTGTTGCAAATGGTAAGATTTCATTCTCTGTTATGAGTAATACTGCATTGCGTGTGTGTGTCACATCTTCTTCATCCATTCATTTATAGATGAACACTGAGGTTGCTTCCATATCTTGGCCATTGTAAATAACGTTGCTGTGAACATAAGGGTGCATGTATCTTTTCAAATTAGTGTTTTTGTATTCTTTGGATAAATTCCCAGTAGTGAGATTGCTGGATCATGTGGCATTTCCATTTTTAAATTTTTAAGGAATTTTCACACCATTTTCCATAGTGTCATAGCAATTTGCAGTCCCACCAACAGTACATGAAGGTTCCCTTTTCTTCACATTCTCACCAATACTTGCTATTTCTTATCTTTCTGGCAAAAGGCATTCTGACAGGTGTGAGGTGATATCTAGTTGTGGTTTTAATTTGCATTTCCCTAATTAGAAATGATGTTGAATATCTTTTCATGTGCCTGTTGGCCATCTGCACATCTTCTTTGTAAAAATGTCTTTTCAGATTCCCTGTCCATTTTTTAATTGGGTTGCTTGGTTTTCTATTGTTGAATTCTATGAGCTCTTTATATATATTGGATATTAAACCCTTATTAAATGTATGATTTGTAAACATCTTCTATTCAGTATGTTGTCTGACAAAGGATAAAGCTTATAAATCACCCAAATAATCAGAGTGAGGGACACCATATTATATAAGAGGAACATCAATACGAAAGTCAGATAACCTCTTATCAGACATAATGGAAGGCAGAGTGTAAGGGGATAGGAATGTTCAAGTGATGAATGATCAAAGAAAATGGTTCTGTCAAACAAGAATTATAAATCCAACAGAAATATTGATACCTTCTAAACTCTAAATTGAAATAAAGGTATTTTGAGGGGGAAAAGCAATATATGGTTGCTAGCATATCTGCACTATTATAATCTTAAAAAAAATCTTCATGATAAAAGAGGTAAAACCTGCTGGAAATTTATATATAAAAGAAAATAAAAAGAATACTCTAGCCTTGACTGGTGTGGCTCAGTGGACTTAGTGCTAGCCTGCATACCAAAAGGTCACTGGTTCGATTCCCAGTCAGGGAATATGCCTGGGTTGTAGGCCAGGTCCCCAGTAGGAGGTGCATGAGAAGCAACCACACATTGATGTTTCTCTCCCTCTCTTTCTCCCACCCTTGCTCTCTGTCTAAAAATAAATAAATAAAATCTTTTTAAAAAAAGAATACTCTAAGTGGTAAATATGTGGTTAAACAGACTATTTTTCTTTCTTTTTTCTTAAATTATTTTAATATCAGTTTATCATTTAAATTGAAAATTAAAATGTATTTAAGAGAGTATAACATTAAGAAGTGAAATAAATAAACTAGCTCAAAGTATGGTGGGGTGTATGAATAAAATTATATGGTTGTAAGGTTCTTACAGTTAACTGAAAAAGTAATGATACAAGGTAGATTGTGATAAACAAAAAATGTATATTTTATTCACTAGAACACAACTAAGAACATAATAAAAAGAAATATAGGTGAAATCCAATAGAAGAGATAAAATAAAATACTAAAACATCATTGGTTAATCCAAAATAAGGAAAAGGAACAATGGAAAATAACCTATGTTACCAAAAATTTCAAGATGATATACAAAAATAGTATCAGTATCTATGGTAAATGTATATGGGCTAATGATTCCAATAAAAAGACAAATGTCACATCTGCTCAAATACACAAAGAACAATACACACTTTAAGTACACAAACAGGTTGAAAGTAGAAGTATAAAATGGTATACTATGAAATAGTAAGCATTAAAAGCTTATGTCACTATATTAATATCAGAAAAGTAGTTAAAATCATAAGAGATAAGAAAGATGATTTCATAATAATAAAGGGTAATTTATTAAGATACTACAATCCTAAATATGTATAAATCTGAGAGCAGAGTTTTAAAATACATGAAGCATAGACTGACAAAACATAAGGGAAAATCACACAAATCCACAATTATAGGTGAAGATTTTAATACTCTTTTTTCCATGAGTATTAGAAGTAATCATAAAACAATAAATGTATAGAAAGTTTGAAGAACACTGTGGACCTAACTCATAACTAGCAGAATATAGCAAAATATACATGTATACATGGATTAGTTACCAAAGAAAAAACATAATGGATTATAAAACAGATCTTAATGAATGTTAAAGGACTGGAATCTGATAAAGTTTGTTTTTGACCAAAATAAAAAACAAACTACAAATCACTAATGATAATAATAGGATATCAAGCAATTTCACAAACATTTATAATAAGCAATATATAACTAATTGACCCATAGTTCAAAGAAGAAATGACAAAAAAATTTAAAGTATCCTGAGTTAATAAAAATAAAAACCTACCAAAATCTGTGGAATTAAGCATTCTATAGGATAAAATTAAGCAACCATTCATAATACAAACTCAGCAATTAAGAACAGAAGGGAACATCCTCAATTTAGAGCATTTTTTAAAACCTAAAGTTAACATTTTATTAATGATGAAATATTTAACGTGTTCCTCCTATGACTGTGAGCAAGGCAAAGACATCTGCTTTTTGCCCTTATATTCAACACTGTGCAGGAAGCCTTAATTAGCGCAAACATGAAAAAAAAGGAAAAGGCATCCAGGTTAAAAAGAGAGGAGTATTTCTTTAATTTGTGGAATATATGATTGTTTATGTAGAAAATCCTAAGGAATCAGCAGAACTAATTATAAACTTAGCAAGTTCACAGATACGAGGTCTGATTTTAATAGTTACCATATAACTACTTTAATCAAGATAGTGGCATAAAGAGAGACAAACACATTGATGAAACAGATAAATACCAATTGATGTTTGGCAAAGGCACCAAGGTAATTCAACGGAGAAAGGGTAAACTTGTCAACAAATCACATGGTAGCTTAAAAAAGAAATCTGAGATAAATGAGAAAACAAAATATTAAGACCCAGATACATAGGAAACATCTTTTTCATAGCAGAGGTAAGCAAAAAAAAAAAAAAAAAAATCTTTTCAGAGAACAAAATAAGTAAAAGCAACTCAAAATAAGGTAAAACTATAAAATTTAAAAAATTGATCAATTTGATTCACACTCAGGTTGGTGTTATTCTATGAAAATCAGTAATAAGTTTTTTTGCAATGCTTGATTTATAGAAATTTGTATAACTGAATGTTGGCTGGGAATTTTTATATTATGCAAGGATGGTAGTAAAATACCATAACTTTGAAAAACAGGCTCAAAATACTCCAAAGTCTAAGGCTAGAGAACTAGTTAGGACCACTGACTTCTGAGGATATACCTTTCCTGGCCTACCCAAGTCAACATAACAAATATTGGGGGAATTGAAAAAGGGGTGAGCTTTATGGTGACCAGGAAGAGCGGCTCCAAAAGGGTTACTCGAAGAATAGAAGTTCCTGCAAGTTCCTCCAAGGAAGGGTGCCGGCATACTGCTCCCTGGCTGAGTAGCCCGGCTCATTCTGTGACACTCCAGCGTGGAGCCTGCAGAGTCAGTTCTTAGAAGAGCACTCTCAGAAATTAAGAGAGCACATCATTTTTCTCAAAATTTCCTACATCACAATGGAAGATAGGGGGATATTTCACGTGGGTCCCCTAATGTTGGCAGGCACATTTAAATATAAAAAAGTCCTACTTAGCTCTTGTCTAAGCCTACTGGCTAGCCCCTTCCAGCTAAGGCCAAAATAACTGTAATGCAGTTTTAGACAAACAGAGCAAATGCATTGATTTCAGGGGAGTTGCTTGAAAAGATACTTGAAAGGGTAGTTATGGATGCTCCAGTGATAACTGGGATGCCCAGTGTGAAGAAAAATGTTGGAAATACACCTCTGGAGCAGCTAGAGGCACAGAAAGCTGTCCCTCTGAGAGATAAATGGGAAGGGACTGGATTAAGCTAAACAAGAAAGCCGAAACCATAACCTATATGCAGACTCTGTGTAGACCATCTCAATTTCAGAGGCCACCAGTTACAGAAAGAAAGACATTTCCCTACCATGAATATAAAGATATCCATGGGCAAAGAGTTTTGCCATCCCTATCCCTTCTTCCTGCCACCAATGTTGGAAAAGCTAGGGCTTCTAAGAGGGGAAAGATGAGGTGTAAGACCAATGCATTCCTCCTTTCCTTCAAGTACCCACACTGTGGAGAAGAGAGGAACATTGAATAAAGCTTGAGATTTAGAAAAACAAAACAAAGTTTTAAGATGAAGAGAACTGAATGTAAACTACCAAAAGAGATTGTACTAAGAACTCATTATCCAGAAGGATGCAAGAGAGAAATTAAACCATTTCATACTTGTATTCCAATGAGTAGATGCCTCAATAAATCTGCTGCATCTTCATTGTTATTTCATAATAAAATATGTAGACCTTGAAATCAAATTATAATAAACTAAATTTGATATTATTTAAATTAGAAGTTAAAAGTTGTAAGCTCAGATTCTCTTGGTATATGTTAAATGAGTCTCCTCAAACCATCAATGAGCTAGCTATGTGAATTACAAAAACAATTTTTCTGGTGAGATATTTTAATAGATGTCTTAGAATCTGGTGAGATTCTAAGAGTTAACTGAACAATGCAGAAATGGTGACCTTTATTCATGTATATATCTCTGAATAAAACTCCATGAAAGTAAATTTAAAAAGATATTCACTCTTGATAACTACACTTGAGTTCTCCATAAGGAATAATTTAGTTCCAAGAAGCATGGCTTTTCTGATCACTATAAAAGGGAAACTTTTATTTAAACTAGAGTCAATCAAACTCATTATAAATATTGAGATTGATTTTTGAGGCCACAAACCTAAATAGGAACCCTACTACAGTTCTTGAAGAATTAAAATGTACCTTGTGTTTCAATATAAAAACTCAGTGTATATAGAACTAAAATCAGATTCATCAAAGGGAAAACTGAAATATTTCACCTATTGTACAATGAATTTTAATTAAATTTAAAGTTAAAAAAAAACTCTGAAATCTTAAGTGCTATGGACACACTTGAGAAAGATTAGCCAACATTGAGAGAGAGGAGTATGTGAACTTTTCAGTGGAGAATAAAGAGTTGATGTGTCCAGGCTCATTGTCAAGTATGAAATGACCAACAGCTGTACATTAGCAGATGAGCCTGTGTTTTATATACATGGATGAAATTAGGAGGTCTAGACTCTGTCTGTGTCTAGTGTCTATATGTTTAGCAATGGAAATCATATTAACAATCTCTCAGGTGAACCTTATGTCAAAAGTTTGTTTCTTTCATGGACAGAGACCCAAATGCAACCTCTTCTTGAGTCTCTCATTAGTATTCCTAGACATGGTATGACCAGTAAATTATCTCTCACTACATTATTCTATACTTGTTCTTCCATGGCATGTGTTAACATAATTTGTACCAAGGAGATACCAAAACTGAGTGAAAACTAAAATAACCAAGCCAGTCATCTAGATGGTTAGCTCTGGTGTCGCAGGGACAGGAACTGAAGCCCTACCTGGGAGAGAGACCAAAGTCCAGTCTAACTCCAGAGTAAGCAGCTGTGTAGTTATTATTTACGTTTGAAGAATGCATATTTTCCTAAACATGCTTAGACTACAAATGGCTGCTCTGATGCAGTTCCCAGTTTATTTGTCTGTCTGTCTCCCCACCACCTTCCCTGTTTGTTACAGTACATTAGGAGTATTCATGGCTCAGTCCAGGCTGGAACTGTGGTCTTATCCCTCTCCTGACCACACAGGGGAAAAGTGTGCATCATTGTACACTGAGCTATTGAGACAACTGCGTTTGGTCCAACCCTAAGTTTTGAAATAATAATAAGGGGAGGGGAAAACCCCATTATTTGGAGGGCCAATCTATCTGAAACTACTGTTTTCACTTGGTCTCTCAACTATAACCTCATCTTCCACATAACAAACCCATTTTAATTCTAAATCCATACTTTCCCAAGACTGTGCCTCAACAAAAAGTTTAGAATCCCATACCCTATTAGGAAAGTATACTTATTTGGTAACTTTGACAAGAAATTAATTTTCTCATTCTGAGATAAGGCTGCCATAGAACCAGTCTCAGAAGGAACAAGCCTAGAACAGTTAAGCGGCAGACCTAGGCATTTGCCATACATTAAGCTCAGCCATACTGATCGTGGCTAACAAGGGATTGACAGATGCCATCTCATGAACACCCTCACGTCCTAGTGAAACATGAAATCTAACACAGACCTACGTGCCAGCAAAGCCAGGTTAATGACCTGTATTTAGTAGTACTTCGAGCTTTTGGTGAATTCCAAGCATGATTATTATTCACATCCTTGTATAATATAATATTTGATCCTCAAATTACTGGAGGTTTTCAAAACCTTTTTTTGTGTGTGGGGGCTTATGGTTTATTTCACCAGTAACACTGTATGTTGTTCCCTTTTGCACAGCTCTGAGAAAATAGTAGATATTTGCTGGGGTTTTTTTTTTTTAGTTGAATTTCCAGGTTTGAAACAGAATGAAGTAAATAGTGAGGTGTTGAGTTCTAGGAATTTAACAGGTCAGTCTTCAGTTATGGTATAGCAGCTGTCCAAACATAGGAGATAAACAAGTTAATGAACAAGTAAATATAATGTGTTGCCATTTTTTTTCTTTTTTCCTTACAACCTTACTGTAACAAATAGCATGCATGGCTCATTTTTAGGTACACACTACAGGGTGACATCACCCAGATGAACAGTTTTGGATTTCTGAATTACAATATTAGTTGTCATGTAGCCTGGAGAATAAAGAATGGATCCACTGATAAAAATCTGTAGGAACTTAGATTTCTACCCAAAATTTTAATAGCCATATTGACTGAATCAGTTGCAGAAAACCAATAAGCAGAAAGTTTCATTCTTTTTAGAATTCATTAAATCAGAAAAATTTGCTAAGTGATGTGGTTTCAGAACAATTGTTACTTGAGAAATAATGCGGCAAGGATTTCCAGTCAAGATGGCGGCATAGGCAGACATGGCTTGTCCCTTCCACAACCACATCAAAATGACAACTAAAACATAGAACAACTATCACTCAGAACTGTAACAAATCAAGTTGAATAGAAGTTTGACAACTACAGAATTAAAGAAACCACATCTATCCAGACTGGTAGGAGGAGAATAGACACATAACAGGCTGGTCCCTCACCCACATGCGGTGGATAAAAATTTGGGAAGGATATCTTAGGAGTGAAAGTCCCAGACCCACAATAGGCCACCCAGCCCAGGGTTCCAGTGCCAGGAAGATAAGATAAGTCCTCACAACTTCTGGCTGCAAAACCCAGTGGGGATTGAGTCAGCGGAAGAAAGAACCCACACACAGACTCACCTACTCAGATTTACTTCCTCTGAGCACCAGTCCCGGGTAGCAGCTTGAAAGGCAGCAGTGGTTTACAGGGAAAAACTAAAGTTCCTGGCATTAAGGTGAGCAGAGGCCATTGTCCTTTTTCTAAACACTAACCCCCAAAAGAGCTGACAGGCTGCCCTATCTGAGACTCCATCAACCTGGCTAACACTGTTTGGCCCATCTTGCAGTCCCCAGAGACTTCGTCACACCAAACTTATGGGGCCACCCAAACAGCCTTTCCACGTGAATGGCTGGTCTTGGCTCATGCCCCACAACTTCCTAAATCCTCTCAAATGAGCAACAGCTGGCCTTAGTGAGCCCCAGATCCAGCACGAGCAGCAGCCAGCCTAGATTCACAGCTTGGCTTCAGCTGGGAATCTCCAAGCCCAGCACAAGCAGCAGCAATCTCAGATTGCTTTATAGCTCAGACAGGGTGGCCCCAGGCAAAACACAGGTGGGGGCTGACATTAGCCTGCACTACCTAGGAAATCCTAGGGCCAGCACACCCAGTGGACAGCTACAGACCAAATTTTTTTCCACAGAGGGTGGAGGTTGGTGGTCAGTGGTCACAGCCAGTCCCTGCAGCTGACTGGCCTGAGTAAATCCCTCTAATTGATCTGCCACAGCAACCAAGGCTCAACTACAAGAGGAGGGTGTACTCAGCCCACACAAAGTGTGCACCTCAAATACCTAGCTTGGGTGAAAGAGGAGGCTATGCCATAGGATCCTATAGGACACCAACTATATTAGGCCATACTACCAAGACACAGAGTCAAAGCACCTCTATATAATACCTAGAAACAAACACAAGGAGGCTGCCAAAATGACGAGACAAAGAAACATGGCCCAAATGAAAGAAAAGATCAAAACTCCAGGAAAAGAGCTAAACAAAATGGAGATAAGCAATCTATCAGGTGCAGAGTTCAAAAACACTGGTAATAAAGACTCTCAAGAACTTAGGACCTCAACAGCATAAAAAAGATGCAGTCAGAAATGAAGCACTCACTAATTGAAATAAAAAACAGCTTACAGGGAAATAACAGTAGAGTGGATGAATCAATGTTATGGAATATAAGAAAGTAAAAAACAACCAATCAGAACAATAAGGAGAAAAAAGGATCCAAAAAAAAATGAGGATAGTGTAAGCAGCCTCTGGGACAACTTTAAGAGGTCCAACATCCACATCAAAGGGCTGCTAAAAGGAGAAGAGAAAGAACAAGAAATTGGAAATCTATTTGAAAAAATAACAAAAGCAAACTTCCATAATTTAGTGAAGGAAATAGACATGCAAGTCCAGGAAGCACAGAGAGTCCCATACAAGATGGATGCAAAGAGGCCTACTCCAAGACACATCATAACTAAAATGCCAAAGGTTAAAGATAAAAAGAGAATCTTAAAAGCAGCAAGAAAACAAGAAGTTAGTTATGTGCAGGGGAGTTCCCATAAGACTGTCAGCTGATTTCTCAAAAGAAACTTTGCAGGTTAGAAGGGACTGGCAAGAAATATTCAAAGTCATGAAAAGCAAGAACCTACAGCCAAAATTGCTCTACCCAGCAAAGGTATCATTTAGAATTGAAGAGCAGATAAAGAGCTTCCCAGACAAGAAAAAAACAAAGGAGTTCATCATTGCTGAACCATTGTTATATGAAATGTTAAAGAAACTTATTTAAGAAAACAAAGATCAAAACTATACACAGTAAAATGGCAAAAAAATACAATCTATCAACAATTGAATCTAAAATGAAAACTAAACATATAAGAACCGAAACAAAATCATGGATACAGAGAGCTTTTTGATGGTTGCCAGAGAGGGACATGGGGGAATGGGTGAAGAGATGAGGGGATTAAGAAGTACAAATAGGTAGTTACAGAATAGCCATGGGATGTAAAGAACAGTATGGGACATGGAGTAGCCAAAGAACTTACAGACATGGCCCATGGACATGAACAAATCTGCGGGTTATTTTCAGTTAATCCTTCCACTGAATTTTGTGGGGGTAAATAGCCTGTCAAGAAGCACCTTTCACTGAATTCAGATGGTCTTTTCTCCAGTTCGTCTGAGTTAGAGTTTTAATGCCTATTTACTTAGGTATGTGAAAGCTCTCAAAGGAGCGGGGGAAGAAGGAATAACCATGGTCAGCCTGAGGTAGTGGCAGGTGCTGGATGGAGGGAGAGGAGACAGAAAAATCAGGACAACTATAATAGTATAATCAATAAATTACAATTAAAAAATAATGATCTGGCAGATTCGCACATTTTCTTCCAATCAGGTTTCCACAAAGATGATGTTGCCTTTTGCTTTCCCAAACTAGACTGAAATAAAGGAGGAAGCAGGGGAAACCAAAGTCAACTCATTTATAAATCAGGCTTCAGTACACTTCCTTTGTTTTGAGAAAATTTGCTAATCCCTATCAGGATGGATATTACAAAGTGACCTTGGCTTAGGGATCAGAAAGAGACAGAGTTTAAAGGATAAATCACATTCTGCAAATCATTTTTTTAATAAAAGAGAATTTTCTTCAGAAAAGCAACATTCACATATTTTTTCTTCTTGCAGGAAGATGGGAAGAGAGAATCCACTTCAACAAATATCTATTTCAACAGGGAAAGTTCCTGCACTGAGGTCTGGTTAAAATACAAATGAAAATATTCTCAAGATACCTGGAATAAACCCATTTTATCAGGAGACCAACATCTAAGAATGAAAACACTTACCGTGCTCCTGCTAACATCTTATTTTAAAATCTGAGTGTTTTTTTTCCTTCCCATGGAACAGTGTATAGTAATTAAAGCCAGCAAGTCTCTGATTAGTATGAAAATGTTAGTCTGTGATTAAATTAAGAGTAATAATGTGTTGTATACACGTAGCAAGCTAAAACTTGAAGGATCCTTAAGAGCTTGGGCTGTGTGTAGGATAAGGACTTTATCATCATGTGGACTAGGAAAGGGATGCTGAGAACAGTGGACCTTTCAAAACGAAAAGGACCGTTTGCTAACTTGGGGAATTGGCAGGTCACAAGTCACTCAGAAAAAAAAAAAGGCAGATCTGGCAGTAACAGCTATGAGTCTCAGAATCTGTCTAGAAGGAAGTTTTTCAACCCCATTCTTCAAGCATTTTATTTAATAATTAAACTAAATGCAACCAGTCACTTGCTGACCCAAGGTTCTCAGCTATTACCTTAGCCTTGCCGAGTGCCATATTATTTACTTATTCTTGTTTTGCCCTTCTGAAACCATTTAGGGTCCCAATATACCCAGTGGTCTTAGATACCCATTGAAAGTCTGTTCAATCTAATGGTCTGTCCTTTGGTTATGTACTGATAACCTTTAAAATTCCCACAAATCAAATATTTAATACTTAAGAACAAGCCACGAGGTTAGAATGAAATTGCACTCATTTACCCCTGGGACAATTTAGTCATTTTCCCCCAATCACACTTTCATAGCATCATACACCTCTCCTTTTAGCTCACTTAATAGTTATAACTTCACATGCATTTGCATAGTTCTTTCACAGCTGCTGAGCACAGTTGCATAGCACACATATATACTCCCAAATGCATAGCACAGTATCTTGCACATTATGGGTGTGCAATACTCTGTTGAATAAATGAATGAATGGTTAAACAAGTATTATTTTTAACACATAAATCTATAAAACTGTAAGCCATAGAAAAGTTGAGGATGTTTACTTTATTGAAAATAGTATAAAATTTCATTAGCCCAGAAAATATTTGGTATCTCTGCACATCTATGAGGCTCTCGTTTTTCTTTGCATTGTCCTTGACCTAAAAGTTTGCTAAGCAAATTGATTATGTGAGCAAGTTTCCAGGAAATGTAAACAATATTTCAGAGAATGTTCCACTTGCTAAAGTCAAAATCTTTTCAAATTACTTGGAAGTCATCAAGTTGAACCTAATAACTATGATATTCTTTGCACTTTAATCTAATTCATAAATCTGTGGGATATTTTCAGTTAATCCTTCCACTGAATTTTGTGGGGGTAAATTGCCTGTCAAGGAGCACCTTTCACTGAATTCAGATGGTCTTTTCTCCAGTTCGTCTGAGTTAGAGAAGTTTTAATGCCTATTTACTTAGGTATGTGAAAGCTCTCAAAGGAGCGGGGGAAGAAGGAATAACCATAGTCAGCTGATACATACAGTCTGGGTCCATTGAATTGAAGTCCTGTATGGGCCTCTGTGAAAAAAGGCACTAAAAATTAACCTGGTCTTACAGGCATCCAATCAAGAAGCTGTTCCATAGATCAGACCTGTATCATTCAAAGTGCAGTTCTTTATCTGAGAGCTTTGTAGAAATTTCTGGGTGCTACCCCAGATACCCTGACCCAGAAGCTCTGTGATAGGCTTCTATGTGCTGGAGTTCAAAAAATGCTGGACTAGGTTAGAGTTAGGGTTAGGATTAGAGTGAGGGGTTAGAATTAAGGTCCTTACCTGAGGGATATGTACAAACAAAAAGATGAGAATATATTATTAACATATATTTCAATCAGTTTCTAGTTTCTATTTTTGTAAAAGCTCTACAACATTTTATATAGAAGTACAGCATGCAAAATAAAAAATATATAAACGTTATAGGATACTAAGTGTTTTTACTTATGGACTAGGCCATCAGAAAAGTTTGGAGAACCTAGATCCAGAGAATAATAAGTATCTAATCAATCTTTCTGAATAAAACCCTTGTGTGTAAAAATACTTTCAAATGGTTCCTTTTCCCAGCAAGAGAAAATACAGGAAACAGGCCAAGAGTTCAGCATGGATGATTAGGATTTTGTAACTTCGTCTTTAAAAATAAAATAAAAACTATTCAACAAGTACATCTTAAGCATGTTCTTCTGTGGAAGGTGCTAGAAAGCCTGCTACTAAGGGAAGTAATTTATCAACCTAAATGAAATCCGGTGCTGGGGAACAAATGAAGAATGAGGCACCAGTGGAGGGGAAGAAGCAAACAATGGAAGCAAACAAGGGTTTAGGCTCTGCCCCTCTAATGCTGAGGAACAATTAGTGTGAGTAGCTGCAGGGGCATTTGAAAATGTAAAGTGGGTGGAGCAAGCCTGCAAGCATCCTATTTAGCAGCTTGGGATGCGGTCCCCATAACAAAGGATCCCATTCTTTGTAACTCGGGGAAATTGACTTCAGCTGTCCCCATGCAGTTAGAGTAGGTCGATTGGAAGCCTAGGGAAAAAAGTCTTGAGAGCCTACAGAGTATGATCATCCCTTTGTTTTATTTTTTTCATTTTTTTCTTGTCTGTCTTGTGTTGTACTCTGCCTTAGATTTAAGGAAATAAATAAATAAAAGGGGACTGTAATTGAATTAAGAACAATGAGTCCCAAACTGCACAGTTTTTCACGTGAGACCAAAGAAGATTTGGTTTTGATCTTAGAGTAACCAGATGCCTCATTTTTAACAGATTCCCCTGACTCAACACACACATACCCTCACCCAGTCTTAAAAAAAAAAAATCCTATGTAACAAAATTAAGGGGGAGAGAGTGGTATGCTTTCCCCTTTTCCTAGTGTGGGAACAGATATGTTCCCTTCTCTGGTTTAAATGTAAGTTTGCTTACAGTGCTTTGTGGTGGAGAGAGCAGAGAAGTAGTCAGAATGCTGAAAATGATCATAGAAAGACTAAAATAAGTAAAATCTGCACAGGTTCAGGCATCTATCCATTTTTTTTTTATTTGTAAAGCTGAAAAAAAATCCTGCCAACTATTGGGAATGTTGAGAAATACACGAACGTTTTATATTCGCTGATATGACTCACTTTTTGTCAGGTTTTAAAATGGTAGTAATTACAGGGGCCTTGCCTTTATAGTGTAAGATTATTGGGTAATTATTTACTACAGAGACTTCAGTTCTTAGGAATGTTTATCTAAATGCAGGGTTACAACCATTATTTTATCTTTGGTAGGCCATTGTGCTCATATCAAGGTTTTATAATAGTAAAAAAGGAAAAAAGTCCTTCTTGAATAGCAAGATGTCCCTGACTTTGAATCGTTTATTTACCCACGTATCACTTATTCAAAATTCCAAACAATAAGTCACTGTCAAAAGAAAATCGTTTTTTCAAAATGAGCCTTCTGACCACCTTTCCTATTCTCTCTCTCTGTCAGCCAAGGCAGTAAACACAGGCTCCAGCAACAAGAGAAGGTTTTTGTAAATTTCCAAGAATGAGAGACAAAAAAAGGACAGTGAAATGTGCCCAGAGCTGTACAGAAACAGCGGCAGACAATGCAAGAAGTATTCCCACCCTTTCTCTGCACTCGAAAAGTTTTTCCAGTAAACCTGCCACAAGCCAGGGGCCACAGGTTCCTTCATTAGCAACTGCCAGACACTTATCTTGAAGGCACAGCTGATCTCTGGAGGTTGTGCGTCGTTTCAGGACCTCTGTTTCATGGGTGTGAAATCAGATGAAATATGTTTATGAGGTTTTGACCCAAATATTCCCTGCTAAGTTTTGCCAAGACATTATGTGCTTGGTTCTTTTTACCAGATTTGCTTAAATAAATAAATTGAGGTTAAGTGCTGACGTGACTCTGAACATGCTATATTTGTACTCTGTCAAAATATCACACGTGGAACTTAGCTCTGCATGTGTATGTGTGTGTACTATTTTCTATATATAGGTTCATTTGTTACTGTTTTGAAATCGAGCTTATGCAACCTGAAGTGCAACAGAGTAGTTGCCATTATTCGGTGAATTTTATCTGATGTACCAAATTTCCCGACCAAGATTCACACATAAACATGAACAACACAAGCTACCACCAGTGATTAAGCACCTTAAAAGAATGTTTTAATATTAAATCTCTTTGACAAAAGCTATCATTAAGATTCACAACCTCAAGATTGTTTTTATGTGACTTCTGCGCAAAAGCTTCTCACCGTTGCTTTAAAAATTACAACGTAGCTTCAACTGTGTTGCCTTCACACTGTTGGCTGCCACAGTCTATTCCACATTATCTGGCAGTTTTACCTGATAGGATGTCCGTAGACTACTCTTCCAGTGGAATTGTATTTTTGTAGCCTCATGGGCATTTTTGCCATTTTTACCTGAGACTAGATAGATTTGCATAGGATGGTCAAATGTTTAGTTTGCAACACATCGTGTTCATATATTAGAGCTGAATGCTTAGAACTGCTTTCAACTCAATGTTAATTTGCCAAATCTTATAAAACCCTTAGATCTCAAGTATTATTAGTCTGCTTAAACTGACGCCTCATTTGGGCAAGATATTTGGTATATGTCTTTAATAAACTGTGACAGAACAAAATTTCCCCAAGTCAAGTATAGGCAGAAGATATCAATTCTTAATTTGGTGACTATTTAAAAAACACACACACCCACAACAACTCTTGTTATATAAAGAACATAAAGCTGAGCAGAGACCAAATCATAGATTAACACTCTGCTCATGCAGGCTGCTGTCAGCACCAAAGGGGCTTTGGGTCAACCACTTCCTCTCCTCTCTGTCTCTATAGAACAGAATAATTCATTATTTGCTTACTTCCCACTTCACGTTGTGATGTATAAATCTGGCCTAATAGTGTCATGTCTCGTGAATATGGATGTAGCTGGAGATTTTAACAGGGAAACAAAAGTCAGCCCTTCTTTCTATTTTGAGATCTACTTTTATCTGGTCCAGCTCCTACAGCTACACCTTGAATCTGACTTCCTCTGTGCCACTCAAGCAAATTTCAAAGATATTTCTAGATAACTAATACAGGTTCATTTTTCAAAAGACTAAAAATACACATACAAATAAGGAACTAAGTAAATAAGTAGAACATGAACAGCATCAACAAGCAATGAAGAATTTAACATTCTTAACTGACATGTATCACTTCTGAATTTTTCTGCCATTTAACATCCTTTTTAAATAGTTGCAAATGTTCCATTGTATAGGTATGTCAAAGTTTATTGCACTAATCTTCTATTTTAACATTTAGGTTATTGGCACTTTTCACTATTAAAATCAACATGCAAAGAACAGCTTTATGAGATAACTGTTGTGACATGTTTAATTACTAAATTAAGATACATTCAACAAAAAGGAAGTGCATTGGCATCTTGTAATTTTCTTCGAAAAAGTTTGTACCAATTGACCATCCAACAGTGGTGTCTGGGGGTGTCCATTTCCTGCCCCCTTGACAATACTGATTAATATTTAGCATTAAAAATAATATTTAAAAACATCCATTGTCTCAAACCATGTCTTTCACTCACAAGAACATTATATGGGACATTTGCCAGGTTGGCCTGCTTCTGGGGACTGAGCATGAAGCTGTGGAAGCAGACATTCTCACACGCTAGGGGAGTTGGGGACATGGGAGGTTCGATCCTGGGCAGGGAGAACATGTGGTCTCAGTTTGGGCCCAAGGAGGAGTCCTACATGGACTCAACATGGGAAGCTTAGCTATCAACAGAGACTGTGGCCTCTGTTCCATGATCACTCATAGGCATGAGAAAAACTGAATTGTCCACAAGCCCCCATCCCTTCAAACATGAAATAAAGACAATGGTAGCTAAGGGAGAGGGGGCAGATGGGTTGTTAGACATATTGGTACGTAAGCCAAATGTCTGCCACCTACGTATCCCCCTGTCCTCTCTGCCTTTAGGGGTTAACTCTTCTCTTTACTCTTTAAACAGCAAAGCTCTCATTCCCATTCCATACGCGGTAAAAAAATCCCAAGAGTTTTTAGGAGATCGTAGTTCTCTCTATCCTCTACTCTTTTTAAAAATTTCGGCCCATCGTCTTGTTGTCTGCAATTTCTGTCATGGTTCTGTGATATTTCACCCATTTATCTGTTTCAGATGACACAAAAACTAAGCGTTTACAGGAAGCTCAGCATCAAACAAGAACTAAAAGTACAGCTCAATATAGGAAACAGAGCGATGTTAATATTACCACTGACCTGAGATTTATCACTGACCTAAATATTTATCTACTAATCTGTACCATGTTTGGCTTTATCCCTGACTGTGAGCAGGTGAGCCCGAGATAGGTCTTGAGATAGCAAAGATTTGGTAAAATAAAATATTAATCAGAGGTGTTTTAGGTACAACAGGCCACAGCGTCTCAGGCAAACCAATGACAGTAGCCGTGTTTGTAGGCCTGGGTACAGATGAGGCTGGACTATCAGGAAGGAACACACATAAAAAAAATTGTTTAAAACCTTGAGTGCCATGCCAAGTATTTGGACTGAAAGGTGCTGCCACTAGAGTCTAGCTAGAAGCAAGGTGACTCAAGGAAGCCATTGCAATACGCCAGCAAGAACTATTCAAACCCTAAAGTAGGACTCCAACAGCGGGGATGTAGAGAACAGCTTGAGAGGTATTTGAGACGATGAATTGATGGGCTCTGATCTTGTCATAAAGAAAGACGGAGCATTATAAAAAAAAATAGTTGTTTATAATTTAGGCTCAATGCCTTCAGAAATAGCTAGCAATTTGCAAGCTCCTTGTCTGAGACAGATTTTTGCATTTAAAAACATTTATTTAGAAAAGTGATCAAGAGAGTAGACTCTTCTTCCTTATATGTCTGTTGATATGTACGATGAAGTTTGAGAGAATCAAAATAATTCCTTCTGGCTTTTTTTTTTTTTTTTGTAGTTTGTGCCTTTTAAACTGAATCCAGATCTAACAATTTCAGGCTTATGTAAAAGGGAAAGCATAAAAGCGTTTTGCCAAAGCCACCCAAACTATACATCTTTTGGGAGATCTACCACTGAAGCAGGCGAGAGAAAAATCAGAGAGCAATGCTTTTAAGAAGATGAGAGACAAGAAGCAGATCAAACGTTCTGGGCTGAGGTTAGCACTGTCAGCTCCTTCCAGGACTTGACTTGCATTAGAGAGATCTGTAGTACAGACTGGAAGGCGGAACCGGGTTCTAAATTTGGAACCCTTAGCAGGAAGTTATTATAGTTCTGTGATTAATTTATGCAAAAGTGGAATCATACCAATTCATAGCATGAAATGGAAACTGAGTCCTTTTGTTGGCCTTTGGAATTTCTTTGAATAGTTTACAGGGGATCAGCCCCATGCTCTGGTGCATTTGTGGACCTAAGTCGAGCCTTACCTTTATACAGACCCTGCCCAGGAATTGCCTTTTTTTCCTTTGTCAGCTGGTATGTGGTTTCCTGCCCTTATTTCATGTTTCCAAGGTATTGTTTCCAAATGGATGAGACACAATTTCCTGAGCTTGAATGGGAACAAAATCGAAACTGCATTAAGTAGTCTTATCATAGGCTCGAGGAGGGGCCTTAAACACTCACAATCTTGATCTTGGCCTTCGTTGTATTAAATTAGCGTCTGTGATGAGAAACCTGAGATCACTATTGCATTTTGGCTGTCCTGTGAATCTCAGTGTAAATCTATCATTGGAGCTCAAGGATTTCAGGCTTTTGATGCAGGGACAAGAACACACAAAAGCTTCTAACAACTACTGGAAAAGTGAAACGGTGGCTCCCAGCCATGGTTCTCTGGCGTTGCTGCCACAGTAATGTGTTCCACATTGATCTTGCAGTTCTCGTGCTCTGAGGGCAATACACAGTGCTGCAGAAAGAACATCTTGCTACCCAGCTCTTAGTTATCAGAGTTTTATGCCTTATGCAAGTATTCTAAGCACAAACTTCTGTATTTGTGTATCACACAAGTATCTTAAGGAGTGGTGCAGGTATTTCTCTTTTGCAAAACTTTCCCTTGTTCTGTCCACTCTATGTGTTTTTCCATTTCCCATCATAGGGATATTCTTTAAACCTATTAAAAGACCTATCTGGTCTCTTGAAAAACACGCAACTAGAATTTTACTGAAAGGGAACATTATAATTAGAGTGGCATATAAACTTAGCTAAACCACTCAATACTCTTTTGAAACAAGACAGTATTGTCGCTATAATAATATTTTTATGGCTACCTAAATAAGGGCACTGTAGATGGGCTATATTGCACATGCAACCACTCACCTGGTATTTTCCCAGACAGCCCCAAATCCAACAACCTGGTCTGGTTTCTGAGACTCAGGGAAAAGTCTGGAATAGCAGGCGGGTGGGGAGGGGCATGTTCAAACCCCCTTTCTTCTCTTTTCCTTTATTTTCACTCTTCTTTCTTCCCATCTCTGCCAGACTCTTGAATATTCTATTTGGGTTGGGAGACTACACAGTTGAGATTATCCCTAAAGGTACTCAAGGAATTGCTATTTTTCTCCATCACTAATTTGGAATGCTTTCTGCATCACTAATTTGGAGTGCCTTCTGAAGCACTGCTTCACAGATGCCAAATGCATGCACAGAACAGTTCCTGTTCTGTACTTGCTCAAGAACCTCGACTCCTCAAAACCTTGAAATTGTCTCTCAACAATTCAATTTAAAAAAATACAGTTACTAAGTACTAACTC
Source organism: Tonatia bakeri (assembly GCA_004024845.1). Lineage (NCBI taxonomy): Eukaryota > Metazoa > Chordata > Mammalia > Chiroptera > Phyllostomidae > Tonatia > Tonatia bakeri. Next base: position 224,391 of record PVIA01001354.1, on the reverse strand, counting down.
TGAGCCAGACCCCATGTTAAGTAGGTGCTGAAGAGATATAATAAATAAGATATAATTCCTCATCTTGACTTTCCTCGACAAACACATACACTATTTCCAGGATGGTTTCTTAGATTTGTGGGATGGGAATGGAAAAGCGACAGGTACCCACAGCTTAACCTTCCAGCTTTGACTTCAAGGAAGAGGCAGTATTGCTTGCTCCTTAGGAAGGCAGAATTGGAAAAGGCAAGAAATCCTGAACTATCATCACGAGAAGAAGCAGAGAGTGCTTTGAAGAGAAACAAATAGATCTCAAGCCATGAGAGGAAAGGAGAGAGAGAAAGAGGGGGAGAGAGGGGAGAGAAAGGGAGAGGTGGCAGCAAAGGCAGAGGTCAACAGCAGTTTGGGAGACTTTGGGGACAAAGCGTACATCACCCTGATGAAGATTGATATATAATAAGGATTTTAAAAAATCTGGTGCTTTGCATCATGCAATATAATCCTTCATCTGGAAAGCTTAAGGGGTCACAGGAAAAATTTCAATCATCTGCAATGGTAGAATTTTATTTCCTTTGAATGCAGTGCTGTGCTCATGGAGTGGCCAATTATATAGGATTTGTCCCTGATTCTGCGTTGCCTTTGAATTATTTACTAATTATTTTGAGTGGATCTGTTTATTTTTTTCTAAGAAGATGTTAAATCAGTCAATTGTTAAACTTCTTTTCTAACTTCTGACATAGTGCCAGGTAAATTTTAGTTCTCCATAATGCCCTCCCCACCATCCTCAACTTTTTTTCTGGTGGTTCAATCTCACACTTCCTTTGAGGATGATTCTTTTACCCACTCAGTGTTGTCCTGGTGGGAATATAAGGGAAGATGCCTTCCCCAACCACCAAGACCAAGGCAGGCTCAAGCTGGCCTTCACGCAGGTAACTAAGATGGCCTATGGGATCCCTTTTCTTAGACCGTTGTCCAGATAAAGCTTCTGATAAGTTATTTCCCTGCTTCTTTGAGAAGCAAAATGTTTTTAAAAGCCCTTTACCAGTTTTACAAGCTAAAACTGTCTTTCTCAGGGAGAAAGAACTATCGATTTGAAATGTAATTACCAAGGAAGCTGGCTCCCCAGTCTATCTCTGTGGAAGAGTAAGAGACTAACTTCGTTGGGAGCCTGGATCCAAGTTGTAAAACTGCCTACTGTGATAAAGATAATACTTCTGGTTCTTTCTCCTTCGGTCTCTGGACTCGCCCTCCTACAATCTCCTTTTACCATGTGAGTTGCCCCATAGCCTTTCGATAAGATTCCTCTTTCTGCCCAGAAACTGTTTAGAAACTACACTCATTGATAAAGGTGGGTTGTCTATATTAAGCCTCATAAAACCCCTACTAGATAATATTAAAAATGAAAAAAAAATTGGCATCTTAGAACAGAATTCTAAATACGTATACTCTTTTCAAAAATAATCACTGAAGCACAAATACAGACCATATCAGATTTCAAAGAACAAATTCATCTCAAGTGCATAGTTTTGCTTTGTTTTGTTTAATATATGTCTTCCCTCTCTCCTCCTTTATAATGCTTTTTATGAAAGGTCACCATCTTAGTCCATCAATGGGTTACACTGCCCCCCGCCAAAAAGGTCTAATAGTAGCAGAAATACTTGAGAAAGAGAGAGAGGGAAAGGGAGAGGTTTAGCTCTAATGAATCATACATCGGTCAGCACCAATTTACTTGTATATTTGGGGGGAAGAAGATTCTGACTCGACTCTGTCCGAGTCCCTAGTTTCTACAAGATCATTTCTTTCCAAATTCATCTTCATCACCCCTCATCAAGAATCTTCAGTGTCTTCCTTTGAAAGTTTCTTGCCTGGCTTTCAAATCCTTTTATGACAGTTTCATATTCCATGTGAAACAGTCCTATGGCATTAACAGACATGGCTTCTGCTCCATCCCCTAACTCTCTTTCTTTCCTCCACCTGCCTTCCTCATGTACCATGTTCAGTCTCTCCTCTACTATTCTTAATTCTCGTTGTCTCTTTTATTTGAAAGTCTACTTCAACACCCTCTATATTGCATTAAGGTTTCCAGCAATTATGTCATTCTTTACACATATCTCTCTCTCTTGAACTTTAACTGCCTCCCTGGTCAGCACAATTTATTCATCAATTTTTCTCTAATTGGCATAAGTTAGTAATCTTGCCTCTTCCAGAACTCTGCCATAATGTGGTATCTACATAGTGAACTGATGAATAAAAAGACAGATAAGCAGCTCTCATCAATGGCTTTTTTAGGTTATAGCTTTTTAAGGTATCCTTTGTTCTTTTCAAGTGAAGGGGGTAAAACTGATCACCTACTAGCCGAGACACTGGGTAGGGTGCTAAACATGTTTTAATTTTCATTTCTTTAATTGGAGAAGGAATCTTTATTCTATAGAATGTTTAGAGTTGTAAGCACACATTATGCATAGAGCATTTGACACTGTGCCTAATATATATCGAGTATTCAATATTGATCCTTGTTGCTATTATACCTGTTGCTATTATACAATGCTTCTTTTGTTGTTATTTGCTGATTACAATAGGTCTTAGAAACAAAACACACATATGTATATCCTAAGATAGAAAGATAATTATGCCGTGGTATTTAACCTTGCTAATCTGTAGCTTATCTGCACCTACAATTATTACATTCCAACTGACTTTCAATGAGTCTTACTAGTTTGATTTCCCCCTAAATCTAAGTAGCATAATCATCCCATTTAACCGAAAAAGTGTCTACCAGGAAAGAGGAATGGGGTAGGGGGAAGATACGCCTCCTTAGAGACCTCTAGCAGGAAAGAGGTCTAGCAGGAAAGCTGCTTCTAGCCACTCCACACAAATACTGGTCATAGTATCACCCAACCTTGCTGTAGGTTAAGACCAGGCATTCATAAATACAGGTAGAGAAAACCAGTTTTGCAACAAATTGCCTAATATGGAATATAACATGAAGAGCCAAGCTGTTTTCTATAGTTAAAAAGAAAAGCTGCAGCTATTTTAGGGAGAATGTTCTGAGATCATCTTTCTAAGAAACTACAAAGAGAAAATTTAAGTACCTAACACCTAAATGTCAATTAATTAATGCAATTAATAAAATAATGCAATTAATATAATCATGTATCTGATACCTAAACGAACACTTCTTCCTTCCTTCCTTCCTTCCTTCCTTCCTTCCTTTCTTTCCTTTCCTTTCCTTTCCTTCCTTTTTTTTCTGTCTTGTTTCCTACCTACCTATCTCCATGATTTCTCCTACTAATTTTAAAAGAATATTTTTTTGTAATATGGAAATAAGGCAGTTTGGTTTCCATGTACATATTTTTATTGAGCAAACAATTATTAGAAATGTTTCAGTTTCATTGGTAGGTTCTAGTAGACCTTTGTAGCATTTTAAAAATCAGCCACAGGAATACAAACATATTTATCATCCTTTGGCTGATAAATAGCTCTCCATTGGGACCGAATAAATAGTCTCTAATGTTTCTTTGATCAATACACAATTAAGTTGGAATCCAGAGGTCAACAAACATACAGTCAGAATCCAAGAGTGTCTCTCTTCCTTAGAAACCACTATTTAGCCTTGATGCACGCACTTCCCAGTGGAAAGCAGGCACTTTGCACATAAGCCACACACCATGTTGGTCTGAGAAACTCTGAGCTCCAGTCCCAGTTGACAAAGCACACCTGCAGTGGTTCAGCCTTTCAACACATCTCCTGACACTAACCAGGTAGGGAAATGGGTAGGGTGGCAGGTGGGCCTCTCGTCCCCTGAGCATATCTCCACCTTAACAGCATGTGAATGATTTAACACAAATCTACACAGCATGTTGATGTAAATCATTTCCATCTCCCACAGCACCACTCCCAAGCCAAAAATGTGATGTTTGACTGTTTTGGACATATATTGAAGACACTGATATTTCCAAACAAAGGTTCCTGCGCCAAATGTATGAGATTGACAAAAGAGTGTTTTCATTCAAAGTCAAAGCTATTCTTTCTTTCCCCTTTTTTCCTTCTGTACATAAAGGAGACTTTATATAGAACTTTCTGCAATGTCGGAAATGTTCCACATGTGGGCTGGTCATTACAGTAGCCACAAGACACGTGTGATTAACAAAAATGAGGCAAATGAGACTGAAGAACCAAATTTTAATTCTATTACATTTAAATAGTCTTAGTGGCTCCACCTTAGGTAGCATAGCTCTAAATATTTAAGAGAGCATAATAGGATAAAAATTTGATATTAGAAAACAGAAGGGCAAAAATCATTATTTTAGCTATAATTTTCAGTGTAGCTCAGAAGTCTAAGTGCTTCGTAGTTGACACACTATTTCTCAGGCAATTGTAAATATCTTGCTCTGGTCAATTGACTATTTTTGAGTAGCCAGATGTTACTATATATCACAGATTTCCAGTTTGCAAATAATGCTACCCAAAAATATATAGTTCTCACAAAAATACCCTCTAAAAGTAAAGCTAGCAAAAATCAAAATATCATGGATTTGGCTCATCTATTTCAAAATGATGGAAAAAGAGTGGTTCTGACAATTCTCCTGAAAATAACTATCAAAATAATGCACAAAGTTTCTCCTGCATGCTTTCTTCAAAATAATACCCCCCAAATAACAAAAAGAAATAAAAACGCTCAGACTCCACCATCAGTGAAAACAAGGCCGTTAGTAACCCTTATGCTCAGAACACAAAGACAGAAAGAGAGTATGGGTGGGAGGGAGGGGAAGATGACAAATGATCCAGCAGAGAGCATGTAAGCCAATCCCGTCTTCCTGCAGGGAGGGTGAAAAGAGCGAGGTGACTGGGCCAAAAAAGAATTTTGTTTACTTACTCCTGAAGAATCCCAGAAATTCTCAGGAATGAGACCACAGGTACTACCACTGAGCTCAGGGATGAAGGCTGAGGACACTCTGCGCACAGTTAGAGACTTCTCACTCACCTTCCTGCGTCATCAGAGGGTTATGCTCTAGAGCAGTGTTTCTCAAACTGTGCTCCCCAGGCTCCAGTTCGGGGGACTTGTTAGAAATGCCCGTTTTCCAGCCTCATCCCACACCTCCTGAATCAGAAGCTGGGAGGTGTGGCGCAGCAAGCCTCCCAGGTAATCCTAATGTATGCTAATGTTTGAAAGCCACTGTTCACAGGTGATTGAACCAGAAAAGCTCTGCCTCATTAGCCCAGGCCCAATATTATAATTTACATTCAATACTAAAAAGAAAGGAATAAAGTGAAAGTATTTCCTGAAAGACTCCAGCTCCAGGAAAAGAACAGTCACACATGTCCTTCAGACAGACGACTACAGGATACCCTTCTGATTAAATCCATTGCCCCAGAGAAAAATAACCAATTAAAAAGTTACAGGCTATCTATCTGCTCACCTTATAAGCCCGCAGTGCTAAACAGTTAGTTTTAAGTGTTCAATTTTAGATGTGAATGGATAGTCAAGGATGGTATGATATTTGAAGAAAATCTATCACAAACACCAAAAATAAAACCAGGTACTCAAAGGATACTGATGATGTAGGGACCCCAAAAATACCTCAAAGAATATATAAGCAATGACCTTCGATAGAGAAGAAAGAAAATGCTGCTGAAGGAAATAAGAAGATCACGGTATACAGAAGAAACAATCATACTAATGCAGCGTGACTGAACCTTAGATTAACTCAGGACAATAAAACAGAAAGTGACCAATAGAAAATATAAATAAGTATATTGAAGGATCCTTCCAGGAGTTCCAATATCCAACAAATAGGACCTCAGATAAGAGTGGAAAAGTGTGGTGGTGGAAGAGAAAAAATTGTCAAATCAATGATCTAATAAGATTTCTTGGAACTAAAGGACATTAATAACCCTCTTACTGGACATGAAGCCTTCATAAATGAGAAAAAAGAGGCACCTCACTGTAAAGTCTTAGATTGTTAGAGTTTTTTTAAAAAATCCTAAACATTTCCAGAAACAAAAACCTAGTCATTTCACAGAATAGGCAATCAGATTAACATTTGCCTCCTCAAGAGCAATATTGAAAAATAAAGTAAGTATAATGGAGTAATACATAAAAACAGTCCAAATGAAATGAAGATCAATCTAGAATGCACTACCCAGTCAGTTCACCAAACAAGAGTATAAAAATGATAATTTCAAATATACAAATGGTCAAAAATTTTTCAGACCATGTAAACTTCCTTGGGAAGTTATTGGAGAATTTTTTCCACTAAAATGTGGGAGTTATCCAGGAAAGGGAAGAATGTAAGGCCCAGGAAACAGTCACCCCAACCCAGGAGAGTAGACAAATTAATCCCCAAGATAACATCAGAAGTGAGATCATGAAGGGAGCTGTACCACAGGCCTAGAGAGTACAACCACTTCATTCCAGGGGAAAGTTTCAAGGGCACAAATCAAGCTCAATCAAGACAGATCCCTGCAGGATGGTGTCCAAGAAAGGGAACTGGCATCCTGAAGAATGGGACCATTGGCTACCTACAGTGGCTCCATAAAAATTGACTGTGACCAAGTACTAGCCTAACAGATTACAGAAATGGCAGACGAGTGCTAAAAACAACTGGTCGGCCACATCGTATAACTAGAACCTTTAGGCTTAGAACATCGCACCTGATTATACTAGAGAAGAGAAGCTTCTCTTAACCATGTTGTATAAAAGCACTATAGCAGAAAGGCCAGTTCCCTTCTTCAGAACACCTAGGACATCTGGCCTAGACCCTGGTGCACTGCCTCAGAAGGCAATGGCCAACAGGGGAGCCACGATCTGCTTCTGCTCCTGACTATAATTTCTCTCCCAACAAACACTATCCCGGATGTGGTATGTATTTTATCTGGTCACTCTTCAACCCTAGACCTGCAAAAATCCTATTTCCTAGAAACACAGTGAGGAACATAAAAACTGTGAAAAATTATATTGAGAGGCATTTAACAAATTTATTGGAGTAGACAGAAAGATTTGTTTGATGTTAAAAGAGTTTAAAAGTAAGAGAGAAGTAGCATTTATTAATTCCATTTAAATGAAAATGTGTAATCATGGCACTCTACCTGGCTTCATATTGAATACTGTTTACCATGAATACACTGAGCATGTCTTAAAACAAAATTTTATACAATGGGAGGGTGGAATAGGTCGGGGAAGAGTGATTGATGTAAGCAGGGTAAAATCTTTGTGACAACAAGAGGAAAAATTATTAATGACTAAAATAGATGAATCAAGAATTGTAGTTTGTATATATATATATATATATTATTTAGAAATATGGAGGTAAATATCAGGAGAAATAACTCAAAGACTTGAAAAACACTGAAATGAGGAATTCAATGAGATGGGAGGAAAGGAGGCAGTAAATGTCGATTTGCATTAAAAGCCTTCTGGCCCTATGTGACTTTTCGAAATTTTTGTATGTGATACTTCACAAAAAAATGAGAAGAACTCATAAATACAAACCATTTCCCAAATGCAAACAGACCTGGTTCTAAGGGATGGTTGCTGAATATGTTGCCATAGAGAACTTGGAAACACTCAGATTTCATGAACATTGTAATCTGGTGTATCGGTTTTCTAAGGCTGCATCACGAACCAACCCAAAATTGCGACTTAAATCAACAACAACAAAATGGATATGTTTATTTTGCTCATGGCTCTGCCCTTTGAACAGGGCTCAGTAAAATCAGCTTGTGTTTGTTCAATGACATCGGCTGGGAAGGCAGGACTGGGGGCTGGGGGACCCACTTTCCTCCACAGGCTGCATGGGCCTCAGCGCAGCGTTGTGTTGTGTCCAAGAATGAGCATCCCAAGAAAGGATAGCCTAAAATAAGATTTTTTTCTTAATGTGTTATTCTATTTGCATAAAAACCTACATAGAAGCTAAATGTATATGTCTATTGAAATGAATTTATTGAAAAGAACAAAAGTACATGAAAGTATAGCTCAGTAAGTAGGATTGTCCTATTTAGCAAATAAAGATATAGAACACTCAGTTAAATTTGAATTTCAAATAAAACATGAATAATTTTTTGGTATGAAAATTATTGCAATTTTTGGGACACACTTATACTAAAATTTATTCATGGTTTATCTGAAATTTAAATTCCACTGGGCACCTTACATTCTATTTAGCAACCCGACCAGTAAAGCCAGGTTGTGCAGCTGTAATAAAACAAAACTATTAACAATGTAATCTGTGAATTACAGAGAAAAAAAATACCAGAGGTAGAGACTTTTGCTCACTTGGAATTGCTATAAAACTGGCTGCATGTAAATTAGAACTAGGTTAACAGAACTGAAGGGCAGCTGTCTGAGTGAACAAAATTATTTCTAAGGCAGAGTTGTCTGTAAAGCAACAAATGTACAGAAAATCAGTCTAACGAGCTTTTTCCTAATCCGTAATTAATAATAAGTCCTAGGTTCATGAGGCAACAATTAGCATCAGATGCAGCTCCAGCATGAAGATTATATGCATTGTCCTCCAATATCTGTCTCTGCTTTCTCCTGTAGCCTCGGACCATTGGGATCACCAGACCCTGTTTCTCTCTATAGGAAATAAGTGATCATCATCGCCTTATTTATCTTCCTGACTCATAAAGTTGGATCAATACACCAAGTGACAAAATTGGGGAAAAAAAATTGGCAGGTTAAAAATGTGACTGGACGCACTAGAAACCAAACATGACCAGATTGTCTCTCTTGCAATCAGAAATACTCCAGACTCAGGAAACGGTCTTATGTCTCCACATAAATTGAAGCGGTGAAAATTTTCAGCAAATAGTAATTTTCTGAATTTACTACATGACAGGAATATTAGGTGGCTGGTTAAATAACGCAAAGCCCAGAAATTTCAAGAAAATCTCTCTGCAGCCCTGCTCATCACAGAAATATCAGGGAGGGCTGCCCTATCATGACGGCTTTAAGCCTTCTCAGCTGGGAAACCAGAAAATCTTGTCCTAGGCATCGACCACCTGACAACCATGGAGATGAGGTGTGAGTCATTGCCCTACATGGCAAAAGGAAGCAAGTACTCCTTTCTTTGGAGGGATTGATGGCAGGTGTTAAGTCTTACTAGAGATGTTTTTAGTTCTCTTTGAATTAAAAGTAACATTTAATTTCTAAAACCAGCAAGTCAAGAATATAATGGTCCTGAACGATTGCACCTATGGTAAGGCCTCAACAAGGAGCAAATAAATAAATAAGCGAACAAGCAAACAGATAAGTAAAGGGGTTACTGTGTCCCTGTGTTGCTCGGCCTTGCAGCCCTTGCTCATACAATGCTCAACAGCAAGTGTACCTCCTGCAAATGCCAGTCTCCCCAACCGTTAGGGCCCACCCTGCTGAAAGGGAGTGATGGGTTGTAAGTATTGCCATACAAACTTATTGGAAAACGCATATAGGTTAAGTGAGAGGGAACAAGAGGCAGACAGACAAAGAAAGAAGATGCAGAAAGAAAGCTTATGAAATTCTGAGTCTCCTTGCCTTATTTCAATAATTTTCTCCTAGGATCTTATATGATGAACGGAGAGAGGAAGAGAAAAAGCCCAAGAAGTTTAGCTTTATTTACTTTAGAAGTGCTGGAAAGCTTCTGGCTCAGAAAAGACTAGATTCAAAAAGATGGAAGGAAGAGGAAGAGGAAAGACAACCGGAACTGCAGAGCTACTGGGGGGAGTTCAGCAAAGGTGAGATCAGAAAGGAGGTACAGTTGTCGGGCTATTTGGCATGAACTTTCCATGGAGACAGAGGAAGAGAATCTGTAAGATGTTTTGCTCAGTGTCCTGCAATGCATTACTCATTTGTCATGTTTCAAGAGAACTCTACACTTGTTACCAAAAGAAATAAATAGGTTCCATACAGATCTTCAGAAGACGGCAAGGAGAAAGTAGCACAGATAATAAAGTCAAATAAGACAGTCACAATATCCAAGTTGTGGGCAATCAAAGCTCCTAACAAAAATTTTTGTAAGTGTGGGAACCACTGTATTAGATCCAGTTAAAAAAAAAGGTAGAAAAAAAGCCATGAAGAATTAACATACATTTAAACGTGTTGATGTATCCACATCCTCTGAAGAAGCTGAGCACTTGTTCATCTCTCCTTTTGGGGTAATTTTCTTAAGCCATAAGAATTATCATTCAACTTTCCTGTTAAATCTCCTTCCAATACTTCCTGTGTGTTCTGTTACATTGTTATCTGTTGAGCTCAGCCCAATGCTAGGTGCAGGGGGCCCAGGGCAGGCAATTAGACCTCACTTCTGCCCTAAAGAAGCTTCTAATCTAATAGATAAATTCAGCCTTTTAGATTGCCCTCTTGTAAATGTTTGTCGGGGGGGGGGGGGGGGACACCAGAATCTGCTTTTTAGTTTTTAAAGAAGTGATATGATTCCAAAGTTTTAATGCATTTTACCAAGAAGCAGAGCTTGAGATGGGAACTGTGTGCCAATGTTTTTAAGTGGGAGTGCTCTCAGCAGAAACATGTAAGGAAGTGAGAAAGAGCTGGGCAGCTGGGGAGTGAAACCAGGCAGAGAAGGTTATAGGAGAAGCCTAACTGAAGTCTGCTCCAGGGAGAACTCTCGAGCAAGAAAGGTACCCAGATGCAAGAAAGCTTGAATACTGTCGCCTCTGCAACCCCCTTCCATCTGACAGAATTAATGTGGCAGAGCTGGGAAAGAGTTCTCAACCTTGGCATTTTCACACAGACACCAAACCCCGTCTTCCAGGGAAGGGTGCAGGGGCCAGCAACCATAAATAGAAGAAAGGAAAACAAGGGAAGGAATAGGGATTGAAGACTGGCAATTCACATTGTTGGGTTAAAGACTATTTTTATCGACGGACATTTGGAAGAGAGATGTTTATTTTTTTCATTTTATTTCCCCCCATCATCCAGGGGAGAGGGAATTGTTTCTAGGAAAAGGAAGTAGTTGAGTGTTTGGGGGCAAAAGGTAATTTATGTGCTAATAGAGGAAAGAGAAAGCTTTTGAACGTGTGCTAATTGGCTTAGATAAGGGAAGCACCGGAAACTTCCTATTTTAAACCCACACCCCCTCCTGCTCCCGCCCCACCACCTAGGTCCCCGCCTAACACCTGGCAGGCTGTAGGGTTCAGGGTGTGCAAATCCGCGTGCTAGTCGGAGGCCACAATTACTGAGGATTTAGGTCTTTTCTCTCCTCATCTTCTCATTTTAGTATGACTAAAGGTGAAATGCAGCTCTCACCAGCAAGAGGCTTTGGGGGATTTCTCCTGTGTTTGCTTGTTTTTATGCTTTTAATATCCATAGGGTTTTGGGTTTATTGAGTGAACTTTTATTATAATTCACTACAGCCATTCCAGATTCTCAGCACCTACAGCAGCCAAGAATCTTGTGGTTTTTTCTGTTGTCCCATCATGCACTTCTGGGTACCGACATGATAAAAGGCAAAAAAGCATGAAGGAAAATCCTTACCCGTAGTTTAAAAAAAAAATTCAATTACATAAGGACAGGATGAGAAATACATGGCTTGACTGAACTTCCTAGGGAAAAATACAAGGCCTGAGGCTTTAGACCACAAGCTCAATAAAAGCCATGAGCATAAAGCTACTGTTTAAAAGGCTAATGCAAATTTAGGCTGCAATGACAGAAATACCATTTCTAAAGCAAGAGAAGTTATGGATTCAGGGTTTTCTGCCCTCCTCAGGCCACATCTGGCTTATTTTACTCTCAGGATGGGAGAAGAGGCAAGCCAGAATGGTGAGACATCTGGAAACTAAGTCAAATGACTATCAGCTGAAAGAACGAGAGATTTTTGCCTGGAGGGTAGGGACAGGGAGAAAGGGGCATTAGAAAGACACAGATTAGCTCTCCTCCAATAATTTGAGGAGCTGCACTGGGAAAGATTAAGGTTTGTTTTATTTTATCTGAACTAATAGAAAACATCATCCTTCAGAAGGAGGAACGGAGCAAGGCTAAGGAGAAGTGACGCTCATTATCAGAAAGGGCTGTATAACAATTACAAATGGCTAGTAATGGGCCAGGCCCACTCAAAAGTACTGAGTTTTCTGTTACTGGAGGTGTTCAATTAAAAGTTAAATGATGGTGTGTGACAGGGTCACGAGGTGTGCTAGAAGCTTTCTCCACTGAGCAAAAGGTTCAGTTCAGAATCTATAAGGAATCTTCCAGCAATAACTTTCCATAATTTCAACTGAGGGAGAGAGTTAAAGATTTAATAGTTGTGCGTGTTGAGGGTGAAGTAGAGGGAAAGATCATCTTTGATATTTTACAACTTGGATTCAGTGCACATTACTTATTAAAGAATGTCTAAGAGCAATACAGAGAAGTCACTCTTTAATCTACCAAGGATTGTTTAATATTTCTTGACTTCCTGTCCACAGATGTTTTGAAAATTTTGTTCTAAATATATTGTTATTTTCATTGACTTGTAAAGAACCTGATATCACTATAAAACCATAACTTTTGGAGTCATGTGTATGGCCCAAATTCTTTTACCCAGTATAATTTTTCTGTTGGATAAATGTTTAAGTTACACCTGAAATCACAGTATCTTAAGGCCACGCCATTTTTTGCATAAACAATTGATTTCATCACCATGACTAGGCTGGTCAATACAGTCAGATCAACCACTTTGGGCAACCAATCTCACTGAATTTCCTAAACAATCAACTCATCGAATACTTATCCATTGCTATGTGCAAGAAACTTTAGGGACACCAAGTTGCTGATGATATGTGAGATAAATGCTACAACATAAGAGCATGCAGGAAAATAAATTCAAACAAAAAATCAAGACTAGCAAATTGAATTATATATCAAGAAATTTTATGACCACTTTCAGAATAGAGTGATTAGATCAGACTTTTACAAGAAAATGGGGTTTGTGTTAGGCTTTCAAAAACAGATGGCATTTCACTGGGTAGAAGGAATGATATCCCAAGGGTCAATGGTATGAGGCAAAAAAAGGACAATGGCAAAAAACTGTAAGGTATATGTAAGAAAATATAATAGAAGGATTCAGTTGAAGGTGAAGCATTGTGGGAGGTATTACAAAATGTTGGTTACAAACACAGCTTTAGGTTAAGCCCTGGGTATAAATTCTATCTCTGTAACCATGTAACCTTGTGTCTGCTACTTAAATCTACTTCCATATGTGAAAAGTAGACAGAAATAATACTTACTTCTGGGTTTTTGCAAGGTTTAAATTAGATTATAGAGCTAAAGCACTTAGCTCAGTACCTGGAAGATTGAAAAGACTAAAAAACATCTTTCTTGTGAGTATTTGTGCTGTGGTCTGATCATTTCTGTCCCCCACAATTCACGTGTTGAAACCCTAACCCACAAGGTGATAGGCGGCGGGGGCCTTTGGGAGGTGATTAGATCATGAGGGCAGACCCTCATGAATGGGAGTAGTGTCCTTATAAAAAAAAAGCCCTAGAAAGCCTCTTGCCCCTTCTGCCATGTGAAGTCACAGCAAAAAGAGGAATGCTGAGAAAACAGACCCTTACCCGACATCAGATCTTGGACTTCCAGCCTCTGAAACTAAGGTGTAAAGTTTGCTTGTTCTTCAGCCACCCAGTTTATGGTATTTTTATTGTACCAGTTGTAGCCCAAGGAGATTGAAACAATTAATATTAATGTTAATATTATTTTAAAAGGTAAACTGTGAAATAAAGTCTGAAGAGGGGCCTGGCCAACGGGCTTTGGAGTTGAAACTATGACTAATGGGCTTTGAACAAGAGAGGAGAAACAGCACGGTGGTGTTTTAGGAAGAGGAATTAGATAGCTTTGCATTCACTTGATTGGTCGAATGAACTGGGATAGAATTAAAAATGAATTAAAGGCAGAGCAATTAGACAGAAAGATATTGGTACTTACCTGATGTCTAAGTGCCTGATGAGCCCTGGTATGTGGAGTTCGAAAGCCAAGCAAGAACACAATCAGAAGCTACATAGGGATAATCTAGACAAGGGAAAACCAGACTTCACAATCGGAGTTCATTGCCCAGTTTACAGCTCGGAAACTGAGAGTGGTGACACTGGCCCTTGAAACTGTGAAGTTAGGATGAGAGCAAGACTGGGAAGAAAAATGGAGATTTCAGTTTTATGTCTATAAATCTAGAGGTGAGGTCAAAATGCACATATAGAAATGACCTCCTGGCTGGTGTGGCTCAGGGGACTGAGCGCCAGCCTGAGAAACAAAGGGTTGCTGGTTCCACAGGGCTGCTGGCTTGATTCTCACTCAGGGCACCTTCCTGGATTGTGGGCCAGGTCCGCACTGGGGGGCACATGAGAGGCAACCACGCATTGATATTTCTCTCTCTCTTTCTTCCTCCCTTCCCCTCTGTTTAAAAATAAATAAATAAGATCTTTAAAAAGAAAAAAAAGAAATGACCATTAAAAACCCACAGATATTTTGGCCCATAGGTGCCTTCGAACTCAGTGAAACTGGAAAACCAGTTGAACAGTCTGACACTGGCCCATTCCTTTATACACTAATATGCTTTGTTGCTCTGATCTAGATGGAACCAGTGGGCGTGTTGGAGAAGAGGCGTGCTGCAGGTTAAAAATGAGGCGACCTCAGAGGCTGCTGCTGTTTCTTTGCACAGCGATAAGCTGCAAAATATGAAGAATTACACAAGATAGCCTGCTCCGACTACCTGGTAAAAGAAGAAGAAAAACACAAACAATTTCTGTGGGATAATTAATGCAGGTCCTATGAAAATAGAGTCCTTTAAATCATCTACTTTAAAGAGAAAGAGGTGACGGAAAGTTTTCTCTGTGCTGGAAGATTAAAAAAAAGGAAAGAGTTTTAAAAGAAAGGTTTCAGTGTATATGCTTCTAATTACAATATTACAAACAAATGTTTTATAAATAAAAACAGAGGTTTTTGAAAATGGCCCAAATACTGAGGATGTATATAGTGCATGGTAAATGTGGAATTTTTTTTTAATACAGAAAAATTTAACCAGGACATTAATATCTAAGAACAAATTATTTCGTTCAAATCATTATTTTGAGAATTTATTTACAGCACAGAATAGGAAACATTCAGAGTGTCATTTATGGATATTATTATACATCTATTGTTAAAGTTAAGATGTATATTCTTTCTCTGATGGATCAAAGTTTAACATCTACAAATCAAGAAAAATCCATAGGAAAAATTCCTTGATTATAGTCTCATATTTTTAAATTTTAGGTTTGGTTTTATGAATAACATATGAAGGAGTCGCAAAAAAGACATTTTTAAATAGCGTTTCACAGCCTCTTCTTCAAGCAAGCACATGAACTGTGAAACTTGGTTTATAGATTTCGTTAGTGATGTATTAAATTCTGTGAAAAAATTCTTACCTACATAGGCAAAAATGGCAAAGTTATTGCTAACTCAATAATTGTTATTTTAATACTTGGAGTGTGGTCTTTGTAGGCTGATGGAGAATGGTGAGGGCACCCGCAGTAAAATGACTGGGGAGGTGGTAGTTTAGATTACCTGCATGGTGGGTGCTACTGGATCTCAGTTAGCCCATAACACGCCTTCTCGGCCATTTTTTTTCTCCAGCTTTTGCTTCTGGGGCAGTGCTACTAGAAATGCAAAGTTCTGAGTCCAGTATCACCCTGAGGTTTCATCGATAGCAATTTCAACAGATAGCAGAAAGTCATAAGAGAATTGTAAACAAAATTAGGCAAGACAATGCTTAGCAAAATAAAAAAATCCTTCCTTTGCTTGTGTAATTTTTAGAAGAGAAGAAAAGAAATGATTTTACAAGCACATTTTCCAGCCTGGTAATGCAGTTTGGAAGAATGTTTTTTAATTAAAACCAAAGTAAACAAATAAATTAAGTTCAAAGCTATGTGTGGGTAATCTCTCAAAACAAAGCTATGTGTGGGTCACTAATGTTTTTAAAGTGATAAAGCACCGTGTGACTTCAGCAGCTTTGACGATGGAAACTCAGAAGCTATGGTGGACTGGAGGAGCTATTCAAATTGGGAAAACCTGTTTTGAAATTCTCAGTGAAGTCTCAGTGCAAATTCAAGTGTGTAAATTTTCTCCGACTCTCTACACCCCTTCTTCTCCCAGCTTACTGTAGTTGACATTGAGAAATCATAGCAAAGACAAAGTTTGTTCAGGACTTTATGTATCAGAAATGAGAGTGCCTTTCCTAGGAAACTGCCAGCGTTCACACTCTCAAGCTCCCACACACCCGGAGAGTGGCAGGCAAGGTCGGGTGAGAAAAGGGGTGGCTTTTTGTGGCACCTAACCCATTCTCCTTTGACCAGTAGTGAACTTTGCTGGCGGAGTAGCTTAGGGTGCTGCTTTAGGAAAAGTAGAATGTCTTGCTGGAAAAAGGAAGAAATGAAGGAGGCTACAAAATCCTTAAGAAGCAAAGGAAACACAGGTCTTTCTTTGGGGCAGTGAAAAGTGCTCTTGGCTGCATGTCTAACAACACTGGGTTAATATACTGGTGTTTAAAGGTCCTGGTGCTGGTGCTGGATCAGTGCAGATTTTAAATCTGCAAATCTCATGAACAGTTTTTGTGCCACTCAGAGCCCGCTTATTCAGAAGATTCCTCACCACCCATGTCACTGTTAGTGTGGGATGAAAGGCTCATGAAGAGATAGAACACTCTGGAAGCTTACTCACAGACCAAACGATTGGGTGGCAGCATGGCATATTTCAAACAAGTAAGAAGAACATTTGTCCCATGCACAAAGGTAGGGGTATCAGTAGGAAGGAAATTGGAACCTCCATTAATTCATCTGTTCTGGTGACACTCATCATTTCTACCTATAATTTTTATCTCCCTTATAGGCGTGTACCCTAACAGAAAGCACTCAGTAAAGTATATGTATTAATATATACAATACTGTACCATACCATGTAGCACTACACTACTATCATACTACTATACTCACTACTAAGTCTGTTCAGTTTCTTACAACCCCCTTTCTCACAAAAGCTGGAGTTTCCCAAACTGAGCAGATCCTCACTGAGTGGCACCACATAGTGTTGCATCCAGAAGTTCTTCTCATTCCCCAGCTAAGGCAATATGAAACCCAGGCCCCTCCCCCCAAAATGGAGGATGTTGCTAATTGATTACGACACTCTTTCCCCCTGGGTTTGCAGAGAGACTCTGACTCCTCCTGAAAACAATTCTGGGAAATAACAGCCAATGGTTTTTGATACATAACGTGAAATATAGGTACTTTCAGGGGCTTATTTTCTTTTTCACCCCACAGTGAGTTTCTTGCCATATAAGGGTATAAACCCCAAGACTTAAGGCAGCCTTTGTCCTCGTTGTTGAAGAGCCTTGGTTCTGGAAATATTGGTCAGTCCGACTGTGCTTCTCACAGAGGCCCTGTAGGTTTGCATGAATGCATAGCCTTTGGCAGCCTGCTCTGGCATCGCAGCGCTCCCCACACATATTCATTAGGGCATCCCGACTAAATGAGAGGTCCTAAATATTAACATTCCTGCCAAATATAGGTTGAAAAAGTCACTCGCTGACCCTTGGCTAATGACTAAATATTTCTTGTTGGCTCATATGAAGTGAATTTTTTTTTTCCTACAAGGATCCTGTTCCATTCACTGGCCATTTTAGAAATGAATTTCAGATGCTACTTGTAGTTCAGAAGCAAGACCCAGAACTGGAGTTCACCTTCCCAACCACGTGATTGGAGAGTTAAATATGATCAATGAATTTCTAGGTGTACATGCTGATCTTTTACATTTTCGTCAGAGATAGTGATATCACCAAGCACACATGGCTTCCATAAACACTGCAGATTTATTGTGCTTCCCTCTTCTAAAAGGAAACAGAGAGAGAGAAAATGAAGAAAGAACCCAAAGAGATGAAAAGATAATAATGAGATTGATACTGCCAAATGCTTCTTTCCTTTTTTTTTCTATAGTTTTGAGGCTGGCTCCCCAAATTATTAGCTCACAAATTCAGTCATCCACTTTTATTGTTATTCTATCATTCTCCCTTGTTACTTGTGAATATTGCGCAATTAGCATATTTCTGAAAGCCTCCATGGCCATGTCCTCAAGCTTCCTCCCTGGTTCCTGGAATTTACACTGTAGGACCTCAGCCCTATTTCTGTCTGTGGTTTTGATTCCAGCTCAGATTCCGACTACAGAGAAGTCCCCTCTCTTAGGCGAATACCTTTTTTCTCCTTGTGGTGATGTTTCCAGTCCAGCTTGAGGAGTCATAAAGTGCTATTAAAACAGTCATCCCTCTTAGTCTGTCCTCGGTAGTCATTACACAGTATTGCTATTGTCCAGGGCCTGGAGGCTGAGGCTGAGGCTGAATCGGAAAGTTGGTTTTAGTATCCCGGCAAGGCCAGGGAAAATAAATCCCCGAGCGAGAATATGGCTTGGTGTCAAGCAGCTGGAGAACCAGCCCGTGAACGGGGTCCAGAGGCAGATTATTTGGGTGAGTGTGCATGGCTACCAGACATCAGTTTCATTTGACTAATATGTTCTTTTCCATCCAATTGAATGGATTACCACAGTGTCAAATAAATAATGTGTTGCCACATTTGGCCCAACACGAAAAATACTGGGTATCAATAAGCAAGTGTAAGACCACATGAAAGCCTGACTGTGTTTGAGAAAAACAGGAATAAGCCCTCAGGTATCTTGAAACGCAGACATTTTTCTTGTCAAAATGTTCTAGGAGCCAACTTCGTGGAGCCCCTGCTGCTGTGACAACACTCTGGTCTCTGAAGCTCATCCAACCCAGCCACAGACCCAAATTAAACCGTAGGTATTTGTGAAGGCAGCCACCAAGGTGGGACAATGGCACATCAGTCAATTCAGAACGTATTTGGTCAATGCTGATTGAACGCCTGCTGGTTGCCAGGCACAGAGGTGGCATCTGGGTGGTGGGGAGGATGGCGGGTGTCAAGAAGAAATAAAAAATGAACAAGACACAGCCTCCTGGCTCCGATTTTAGTGGAAGACGCAAACACAATCCCAGAGGACTTTTGTCTTCTGTAGCAAAGTGGCGTGCTAGGAATAGGGGCAAATGGCTAAGGAAGCACTCGAGGTAAGAACAGGCGGGTCATGGGAAGACAGAGAGCGTCCGGAACGTCTTCATAAAGTGGTGACGTTGGGCTCTGCCTTCTTATGCTCTTGTGATGCAGTATTTTACAGAATGTGTAAAATGTACATCTTAATGTATTAATAAATCTCCCCCAAACCTTTCTCAGCTTTTAATACAAATTAGCATCAATGGCATATTATAAGAAAAATAAGACAGGAATAATAAACATTGTCCTGAGTATTCTATACATACCTGTTAACTGAATTCTTAATTGAATTCTCATGCCATTTCTATGCTGTGGGTACTATTCTTCCTTTGTAAAAGTAGAAATATGAAACAGAGAAGGTAAATAAATTGCCCAGGTTTACACAGCAGGATCAAACACTGTTCAGTGCTTTAGACGGTGCTTTTACTTTATCCTCACAACAACCTTTGCTCTGAGCTATATATAATTACTTCTGGGTGGGGGTTGAAAGGGTTAAGGCCCTGAAACTTGGAGAGATTTAGCCTCCTCTCAGGAAGATCTCTCAAATGAAAGACCAGTTATGACTGTTGGCCCAGTGGCCTGGAAGTATGTGCCTGGTGTTATTAAGAGAAGACAAATAGAAATATTGTGCATACCAAGGGGGTTGAGATTCATTCTCTAGAAATGAAAAATTGTTCATGAGAATAACATTATTGGAGTGCTACAAATATGTTTAAATACTCTGGTGTCACTTTGAATGGAATGGATCAAGAAGGGTAATAGAAAAGACTGATTGATGGCCATTGATGAAGGAGGATGAATTTGAAAGCTATTCTGAATGTAGAATCAAGAAGATCTAATGACTGATCTGGTAAGAGGAATGAAAGTCAACTCCAAGACCCCTCACTTTGACCACTCTGCTGGAATATGTCGGTGCCACCAACCACAAGAGCAAAAGTAGAACTGGTAGGTTTGATGGGAAAAGCAATTGGTTTGGGTGCACCAAGTACGAGGCGGGCTCGTTTGGCAAATGAATATACATTCTAGAGTGATCCATTAACCTTACTTCTTTCTTATGTGAAAACAATACATTGCCTAGCATTTGGGCGTATTTCTTGGTGGTATAATAATATTATAGCTGGAATATCTTCACAGGGCTGATTTGATTTTTGTGTTATAACAAACTTCCAACAATTTTTTAATTAGTCTTTACAACAACCATACAATAAGAGTACTCTGCTATCCCCATTTCACAGATGAGGACACTGAAGCAGAAGTTGTGTAAGTCATTTTTCCAAAGCGGTACAGCCAGAGGGGTACCAGAGAGACACTGTCTGCCCCTGAAGCAGCTTCCCCATACCCATAATTTCAGGTTCCTGTGACTGAAACTCTCTTCCTTTAAGTATTTCCACCTATTCTGGGAACTGGGGGAAGGGGAATATGCTAAGGATGCGGGTGTAGGTGAAAGCCTGGTACATCCTGTAATTCCCACCCCTTTGGCCTGTATAAACTGGTAATCTTGGTTTCAGTTTGAAGATTCTGCCAGACATTTAATCTCCCTGTGCCTCAGTTTCCTTCTCTACAGTAGGTGATGATAACAGTACTTGCTTCCTAAGGCTGTTGAGAGGATTAAAAAAGTTCATGCATCTAAAGTGCTTATACCTTGCTCAGCAACATGTTCCAGAAATGTGAACTAAGATGATGACAAGACAATGAAGATGATAGTGAAGATGACTATCTATTTATCTATTTTTACCTCAGTGGCTTAGAGAAGAAACTCCAGGTCAAGTTCTTCCCTTCTAAACCACAATCAAAATATGAGTAAAATATTGCATGTTGTCAAGATTTAGAACTCAGAGGTCTCTAGCCTATGCATTTTGGGAAAGAAGGGGAGATAGTACTATGGTGGCAGAATGAGAAGCAGTAGAAGGAGACCTTTTGTTAGGGTCCAGACTGTTAGAAAAGCTCATTACCCCTCAGTCCACTTCCAATTGCAGGAACAGAGATAAAATGAGTGAGACCTTATGAGAGGGTTAAAGGACACAGAAACTCAGTGCTGAGGTCCCCAGGTGGGTCTGTTCAAGTACCAGCAAGAGACTGGACTGGGTCTTTAAGAGGAGAGATTCTAGGGAATCAGCCCAAGTGCAGGGCAGCCTTTGTTTGGACTTTTAAGACCAACGAAGGGAAATGCTGGAAACATAAAAGACCAACTTGGACCATCTGGTTCTGTAACAGTCCCCCATCAACACGTCCTCACTTGATGAGACCAATATAATAAATGAGGATAGATGTGTTTCGCTCCTGTCAACAGCCATACGAGAGGAAAGATAAGAGAAGCTTTTGAAATTGTAGAGATCTTTTGGCTTAGCTATTCCAGAGGCAATTAGTTCCATATGGGAAGCAAATCCATGCGGATAGATTTAACTATCAATTCTGTAGCTGCTTATCAAGAGGCAGTATATTTTGTAATGCACACACAAAAGCCGGATCCTGTTACTTTGCCACCTGCTTCCCCCCCCGCTGGGCAGCAGTGAATCAGCCTAGGTCTCTGATAGTCCACATGCCAACACATTTTAGAGAAATTTATTAATCACCCCAGGAATCAATATTAATAATGATAAAATGCTTTTGAAAATAAACTGAATCAGGGTGACTCTCCTTTTAAGAGACTTTAAAATGCTTAAAACCCAACAAAATGAGCCCAAGCATTTCTCCTTTTGCCATGGTACAGCTAGGTGATCTTCTGAGAAGAGCTTTCAAACTTTTCTGTTCTCTGTTGGAACTTACAGTGGGTGATTCTGAAGGAAAAGCATGATTAACATAAACAACATATAACTCTCCCATTCACTCTCCCACAAACTTTTTCTTATAGGCATGCTGTTTCTCTTCATTCTACTGCTTAAAAAGTGCGGGGATGAAGGCAAAAGAGATAACAAAATAAGGGGGAAATGAAGGATGGAAAGAGTAAAGAGAAAAAGATGGAGAAAAAGGGGAGAAACAGAAAAGAAACACAGGATAGAATCCAACAACACCCTCCCCCTGCACCCCATTCCTTCCATTCTCCCGAAATTGATTTCTCTAATAACTGCACACTCGTGGGCATGGGGAGCAGAAGGGACGGGAGCCATGGCTTTGACATGTAACACAACTGTCAAAGCCAAGGAACCTCAAGACCCACAGGGTTTGTGAAAATACCCACAGGACAAACCCATGGCCTTCAGGATTTGGCCCAAAACTCAACCCATTATTCAAAATGTTGTGCTAAGCGAAGTGCAGTGCATTTTGTCAGGCAGTTCCCCCTTCATTTCCAAACCCATGTGCGTTTCCAAGGGAATGCGATCCATATGTTTCTAATTCATTTACATTTAAATCATCATAATGCTGTTTTGCTGAGCTATTTGATGTCCAAGAAGCCTATGAGGCCTTTTACAAGCCCTTTAAAAGGCTTTCTGCTTTGAACCTGCAAGTCATGGTTTTCCTGTACAGAATGTGAATTAAAATAAAGAAAGGTTATAGTTTCCCTTCAAACTAAATTCCTCTGCATTTAAATGGATAATAATAATGACAACCATTAAAATAATGTGATCTCAGAGGCAACCTCACATATAAATTTAGAAAAAAAAAAACCTATCAGTTGGAAAAGAAAAAAAGTTCCAGCTTTTCCAACCCAATAGCCATGAATAGTAATGGTTGAACTCTACTCCATTTGCAGATTAAGTTTAAAATATTATTGGCTTTTTTAACCCCATGATTTTTTTAAAGCCTAACCTAGTTTTTTTTTCATACTTTGAGTACATTCATGGATACTAATTGTGGCTATCCTCTCACTTTTTTAAGGAAAGTTTTGAATGTCTTTGCACTAAAACTACCTAGGTCCTCAATAATTTTATAAAACACTAGAATATTGGCTTATTTCTTTAAAGTGACAATCACATGTTATCTGTCATGTACTTAGCACATTAATTTGGGCAAGTTACTGTACTGGAGGATTTATAGATACTACCTAATTTAATATTTGCAACAACTTATCAAGTGTGTCATGATTGCTACCCACTTCACAGACACAAAGGCACACAACTTGGGCAAATTACTTGATGTAAGAAAATGCATTCAAACTTACGCAGCCAGCCAGTAAGTGAAAGAACAGACATATAGAACCCCAAGAGGTCAAGGGGTTAACAACTACTTCTTGAGCAACTTCCAAAAGGGCCATTCTTAACATTGAGGAGTCTGTAAAACATAGAATAAACTTTTGTGTACTGAGTTCCTACTATCTCCCAGCCACAGTGCTAAGAACAGAGAAAAACAAAAACATGCAAAACAACAACTCTCACTTAAAGAGCTCTGAGTCGAGTGGTCTGAAAGGATGCGATTGTCAAAGCAACTTGACTGTGTCTTGTAATTAGAGGTTGGAGGTTGGAGGGTGCAAAATAGGGTTGGGAAAAAGTGGTTGGGCTCATTTTGAAGAACCAAGAATATACAGAAACCATTCGAGACTAAGCTTGTCCCACATTCTGTGATTAATAGACATTGATTCTCTACTTCTAAGATGTTTAAAATTTATCTTGAAGGCAAGGACCAGGTGTTCTGTTTTCTTTGAAGGCAACCCTGACAGCAGAGCAAACAACAAATTTAGAAACACAAGATGAGGAAGCCAGTTGGAAGGCTTTTTCAATAATTTAGTGATGGGTAAGGTAAGTAGGCAGTGGGCTGGGAGAAGAATTAATTATAGAGAATCTTGCATTTCACATTTTCTCAATCATTTTAAAACGCTGGCCTTTTAAACAAAAAGAAAAGCTCATTTTGCAGTATTTGCTGAAAACTCAAGTTTCTTCTTTTCCCAATGTAATGTCTGTGCACCCACAGACATACACGTTCGATCATCCATAATGAACACTAGCTTAATGATCATGTAAGCAGAAATGCTTCTTTCTGGATAACTATTTCAACATAATGATTTTACACTGGGCTTTGTTTTTCTCCACTGATACTGAGAAACGGATCTAATGTAATGACTTTTCAAAAAATAAAAAGAGAGACAGAGAAAAGTAAGACTTCCCAAATAGAAGATGGCCAAAATTATTTACATGAAATGAAATTACTTTTCCACATTTTCTCAATGAAACATTATCAGCAAAGTCAACATTATATATAGAGTATGCCGAGTCATCAATTTGACAATTCCTTCTAAGCATCAACCCTCACTTGCTAGTTTCAATTATCCTCAAAAGTCTTGACTTCCCGTGTTTTAAAAAGATATTTGCATCTCTTCTTTTATGATTTGGGGCTTAGGGTTGGAGGACAGAAGAGAAATCTTCAAAGAGTAGTCTACTAATGTCTTAATCTGTGACAAATGGGATCATTGTATTAAGTAGATATAAACTAATACCTTAAATACACGCTTCTTTTTTTCTTCCTCTTCCCAAAGTCTTTCATTTGGAACCAGTGCATTTACTGCAGTGTTGGCATGTGATCATGTCCCACAGTCACCCCTACCATAAATAACCCTTTCACCCGGGGCCCTGCCTCCCAGCTTCCAATTTTGTCCCGCTATAATCCCTTCACCACAGAGCAGCCAGGGCAATCATTTACAAAAATAAATTAAATGATGCCACTTGCCTATACAAAACCTTTCAACAGCATATCATTGCTTCTCATTAGAGTGGAAGTGAAGCTGTGTGACCTGGCTTTCACGGAGCCCCCAACCCCACTTCCCTGACTTCTCTTCCTTTCAATAAGCTCCAGCCCCACTGACTGTCCCCTCCCGCTCAGGTTCCCTCCAAGCTTAGGTGTCACCTCAGATGTCACCTCTCACCACTCTTGATAAAGCATTGTGTGCTGGTCTATGCAGGAGAAAAATCAATGAAGGTCATAACTGGGACGTGTTGAACACACACGTATGTACACAAGCACATACATGCACAGACACACACAGGAGAAAAGTAGAGAATTTAATGACGCTTCTGCGTCTGTGAACTGTCAGTGTATAACTGGACTGGAATATAAAATGCGTGTCTTATGCGTCCCAATCAAACAAGTGACTAAGTTACAGCCCCTTATCAGCTTGCCCATGCCGTCCATCTGGTTGCCTTGCCTGTTTTGTCCATTGCCCATCTCACACTCTGATATCTGGCTTATTTACATGTTAACTTTCTTTGTTTGTTTGTTTTCAAAATGTAAGCACCTTAAGTTAAAAGCAGGGCCTCATCTCTCATATACATTTCCTTATTGCCTGTACCTACAACAGTACTTGGTAGAGATCAATTTCAAAGAATATCTGAAAGATGCAGTGGTTAGTTTTATGTGTCCACTTGACCAGGTCCTGGTACCCAGATATTTGATCAAACACCAGTCTAGATGTGGCGGTGAAGATATTGTTTAGATAACAATTACATCAGTAGATTTTTAGTACAACTGATACTCTCTATAACATGGGTGAGCCTCAGTCAGTTGAAGGCCTTAAGAGAAAAAGATGAAAGTTCCTCAAAATAGAAGTAATTCTGCTGTGGACTCATAACTGCAACCTTAACAGTTCCCTGAGTTTCCAATCTGCCAGCATGCCCTGCAGGTTTTAGATGTGTGTGTGATAGACACACACACACACACACACACACACATCTTACTGGTCTGTTTCTCTGAAGAACACTGACTAATAAAGATGTTCTGCATACTCGTGGTGCTGCAAAGTTTACTTTCATCTGTAAGTATTTACTCCTTTGCCCAGAGCTCCCAGCTAACATAAGGGCTAAACCTAACTCTCCCTTCTCCCATAGCCCCAAACTGACTACCCCATCTTCCTCCTCTGCTCGTTTTCTTCTCTTCACCATACCTGCTGATTAGAAGTGACTTCCATAATTTTCTCTCTCATCCTCCAAGCTTTCCATGTTATTCTATGAAGGGCCTACAACTCTAGGATTCCTTGTCACCTTGGTAAATATGATTCTCCTATTGTTTGACTGCTCTCCTTTTGCAGAACTGGTGGTGGATAAAAGGTTCTGTGATGTTTCATAAGGAAACCAAGTCAGACTATAAAGATAACCACAAAATGGGTTTGTGCAATTCTATACTGTCAAATATTGTACAATGAGACTTTTAATTTAAAAGAATTTATAAAAAGTGTATGATTTTTAAAAGAATTTGAGACATAAATGGAACTTAAATATAAATTCTCCACTGAAGAGTCCTTGCTTCAATGAACTAGCATGCTCGCCGATACCGTTTAAATTGGCACTGCTTTTAATGCAGCTCTGATGATGATGTGGGACTGAAATGTCACCAACTGGGCTTTAAGTCCCTTCTGAACAGGGACAGTGTCTTGCATAACAATGTACAAAGATGGCTTTGCAATCTGTCAGGCCTGGGTAGAAACATATCTGTCACTTACCGCTGTGTGTCCCAATTATGTGATTTAATCTCACTGGTTCTCAGTTGCTTAAAGTAGGACTAATGAGACATTTTTGTGATGCACCTAGGGGTGCTTGATTCATAGTAGATGGTCAGTAATTGCCAGTGTCTGTCCTTGGAGTTACATTTCAAACTCCACAGCACCTAAGCACATAATAAAATAAAATAATCATATAGGAAATGAAACAGAGTGAAATTAACCAGTAAAACAGAAGTGCGAGTGGTCCGCAAGACTGTAGCTGGCGCCTGAGGTAGGGTCATTCTATCATTAACTGAGCCCTTAACCCTGTGTAGTTTGTGCCATAATTATATTGAAGTATGCTCACTTGGGTTGGAAAAGAGCATCTCTAATTTGAAAATTAGCCCAAAGATGACAATAATACAAACCCAAAGAGCCAGGCTATCTTTCCCAATTTGGTGAAATCAGAGGGAGAAGTCAAGATTATCTGTAGGCATGTGGGAATGGCCTTGAAGGAAGGGCAACCAGGTGCTGGTTGGAGAGGACGTAGCAGGAGTACAGAGTAAACACCAGGGCTGAAGCAGTCAGAAATTTACATGTGCAATCAGATGATGTTCTAATAAAGGTGAAACAAAGGCGATGACCCTGAGTGACATATCAGGAGGTGGGGGTAGGTTACAGTAAAAAACAAGACTCCTACTTCGGTGCAGGCCATGCTGCTGTCAAGTGGTAAGAAGTTCTAGTACCAGATGAAGGGCGTTAGAAGAAGAGGCTCCAGCCTTGATGGTTCTACACAGAGGACACAGCCTTCGGGAATGGCCAGGATATTGTATTAGATCCCCCAATCTGTCAACAGGATTAAGAACTTACAAGCACCAAGAAACCCAGATAGGAGGTCAGGAAGGGATTGGGGCAACAAATAAGGAATATCGAGTGATGCTGCTAAAATGGCACAGGCTGTTTCCCTAGGGCTTTGACTGTGGTGTCTGACTTACCTAACATCTTCCTTGAACATAACCATCTAGGGTAAAAGTAATATCAGCATTAATAACAGCAATGACAAGAGTAATAATACTGAACATTTACAGAGATTTCCACATAGTGAACACTTCGCTAAGCGTTTTACATGCATTTTGTCAGTTAATTCTCACCATGGCAGCAAGAGGTAGCTATCACATTTTCCCCATTTTACATGGCAGAAAATCCAGGCAAGGAAACAGTGCCCAAAAACATGAAAGGTTGGAGAAGCTGGGGACCAGGGACTCGCAAGGAGTCCTGCAGGTTGTATGATGCTACTTGTGTTCAGCTGAGAAAGATTTAGGAGCAGATAAGGGAATAGCTGTAGTCACAAAGAGGATTAGCAGTGGCAAATGCAGTTGCCATTTTTTTCTTTTTTCACAATTAAAATATATACACACACACACACACACACACACACACACACATATGGCTAATCAAATTGACCATGGAGTCAACAGAATCCGGGTATGAATTTAAAAATGAAACATCAAGCGATTTTTCAATATGGAGATTTTCTTTGCAAGGACACAGTCTGGATGCTTTCCCAAAGGGAAAAATCCAACAAAACAAAACACTGCCTATGTCCTTGACTGTGCCATTCCAATCAAATAATAGTCTAGATTTCATGGAGATGGAGAACAACTGAGGAGGAAATTCAAGAGTGACACGATCCCATTGAAGGGTCTTGCCCAAGTCCTGGCATTTTTCAGTCCTTCTGGAGCCCACACCTTGTGGACGTATGAAAGGGCTTAGTATTTGGGAAATTTTATTACCAAATCATTAATATTTTATTTACCCAAACCAATAAGGAAGGAAGAAATGAGGGGAAATTTGTGCAGCTTTCTGGAGAAATGCTTGCCAAGGCCCCATTGCATTGACTTTGCACAGTGCTTAAAAGCATTTTTGTTTTGTTTTAAATCTTTTATTTTGTTGGAATACAGCCATCAGGTATACAGCACAGATAAACTCATCTGCCAATATCCGGGTTTAAATCTGAAAAACAAATATGCCAATGAACTTGATTGAGATAACAGCTTTCACACTTGCAGCATTTTCTCTGCTCTTTCCAAACATACCAGAGCAATAGAACCAATATTAATGTTGTCCTTTATAAAGGTGAATCTACTGACCCACCACTTGGGTGACTGATTTGAGAAATCTCTCTGCAGATGAGAAAACTAGTCCTCACTCTCTCTGTTGACTAAACCCCAGTGTGTCCATGGTAAAAAGCTTTTCAGAAGGGGATATGTAGGCCATTTCTGGAGAACAGCAATTTAACTGCTTTACGCAGACATAGAATCCTTGACTTTCCAGAACTTCAAGATGGTTCTTACTGATGCTGCAGATCTGGTCTTCACCATCCCCATCACTGAAATTCCTTCTGTTAGTGTCTGTTCTCTTCAATCTGTCCCCTACACATTCTAGAGACTTGCTTTTCTGAAATTAAAACCATCTTCTCACTGCTCTGTTTAAAAACCTTTCGTGATTTCTCATTACCTCCAGCAAAGGCAGATTGTAATGTAGTCTACAGGTAATTATTACTATTGTTACTGGATTAGTTTCTAACATTGAAAAGTCAGGAGACTTTATCTTAATATATGTGAATTTCTCTTTTTGTTGTTGCTGTTACACAGAGATGTCTGGAAACAGCGTGCGTTTCTGTCCTAGACTGGAGCAGGGAGGCTGCCACACTCTAAGGTCAGACGTTCACACTGCTGTTTGCCAGAGTTGACATGGTCTCCCATGCTGGCAGGCACCAGCTGCCGATTACTGTGTGGCTTGTTTAATTTTGGAAAGTTAGAGAGCTATTCCTCTAAACCTTCATCAAATAGTAAAACAGTGGTGTGCTGGTAAACAGACAAAACAAATAAACAACAACAAAAAAAGAGAAATAAGCTGATTTGCCCCATTTGCCAATTTCCGTGGTGTAAATACTTCCACCTTGCCAAACATGAAGCTACCAATCTGAACTCATTCAATGTGAGGTTGACAAGAGAAGCTACTTATTGGTTCTCATCTCAGCACATCACCTTAATAAAAACTCTTTTAATGAAATATTTTGATATTTTTATTAAGGGCTATGAAAATACTGAGAAAAATAAATGTGATGCAAGGATATACATCTTAACATGAAGAACTTACTTCCACTGCATTGTTTTCCTCCGCTACAACCTTCAAATCACAGGAGCCAGCGGTTCTGTCATCTCCTCTTCTTTTTTTTTTATTGTTGTTCAAGTACAATTGTCTCCATTTTCACCCCACCATGCTCCCCCCATGCCTCACCCATCCCTGTCTCCCACCCTCAAACCCACCCCCTTTGGCTCTGTCCATGTGTCTTTCATACATGTTTCTTGATGGTCCCACAGCATTATCCCCTGTTATCCCTCTCCCTTCTCCTCTCCGATCACTGTTATATTGTTCTTTATTTCAATGTCCCTGGTTGTATTTTGCTTGCTTGTTTTGTTGATTAGGTTCCACTTATAGGTGAGATCATATGGTATTTCTCTTTCACCACTTGACTTGTTTCACTTAGCATAACACTCTCCAGATCCACCCATGCTATTGCAAAGTGTAGGAGTTCCTTCTTTCTTTCTGGTGCATAGTATTTCATTGTGTAGATGTACCAGAGTGTTTTGATCCACTCATTTACCAATGGGCACTTAGGTCACTTCTAGCACTTAGCTATTGTGAATTGTGCTGCTATGAACATTGGGGTGCATGGGTTCTGAACTGGTGTTTCAGGATCCTTAGGGCATAATCCCAACAGTGACACTGCTGGGTCAAAAGGCAGTTCCATTTTTAGTTTTCTGAGGAAATTCCATATGGTTTTCCACAGTGGCTTTACCAGTCTGCATTCCTATCAACAGTGCATAATGGTTCCCTCCTCATCTTTTAATACCTGCAGTGGAATTTCTGAACAGTATTCCACTCTGTCTTCTCACTTATAAATCAAATTCATTTTTAATCCATTGTTTAAAGGGAGCATATTTTTTTCTATTTCACAAAGAGGACTTTTGTTTTCACAACTGGTTTATAGTGCAGTAGAGTCAGTATCATCCATAGTCAGCTGCTCTTAGTGTTGAAGGAGTAATCGTGTTTAAAATTACAAAACAGAACAAGAGGAGGAAGCTTACATTTTATTCTACTGTCAATTTATTTGCCTGGTTCATGCAGACACTTGTGTGTGCAACTCTTGTGAACAGTTAAAATTCAGAGTACTAAAAATGGCCTACAAACCTCCTCACAAACTGATTCCAACTTAAATTTGTAACTTATTTTCTTTTACTATTTAATAACCAAGTACATCGCAAGAATTTTAACACATCTGTCTTCATGCATGATACTCCTTGTGCCCGAATGGGCATATTCCACACCTACCACACCTTCGCTGTGAGACTTTCTTCAGGGGTGTTGAGCAGAATTAAATATCCTCATCTCTGCTTCTACGTCACTTTGCATTTGAGGTTGTAAGTTGTGAGGTCTCTGAGGCATCAGATTTTGTTTTTCTGTGTATTCAAAATGCTTAGGATATGCACTAGACCTCTGATAAATGCTTGTTGAAAGCAAGATATAACTGAACCATTTGGAAAAATATTTAAGTTCCATTTATAAAATTTATTTTTAAAAAACCCCAATGCTTGTTAATAAAAAGTATAACTCCACTGTTAAGATTTTATTTTTTCTCCTTTCTAGTTTTAAGTCCCACAACCATGTTTTAAGTCCCACAACCATGCTATATGAATATATATTACTAGGTAGTAATCTATATAATTCTTTGATCCCTTTGCTGGTTTTCTATCAGAGTGCATACTAAAGAAGTGTTTACATCATGACCTCTAACTGGCCAACTGTCACCATAACCAAGTAGTATACTCTTACAATGGTGAAAGTGGGCACTTCCTGTTCACACACCATTCTTGAGAGATACAAATCTGCTTTGTCTCATCACCAGACCAGCACTTGGGATCCTACCAGTCATCATTCTAAAGCACTAAATACAAATAGAATTTAGCTCTAAAAATACAGCAGTCAAACCAAAATGATGAGCAATAAACTGAATAAATGGCTAGCAATGACAGATTTAGGAAGACTTCTTCCTGTCTCAGGTACTATATTGAAAAAGCACCATGAAAAAACCTAGGTAATATCTATATCTTACTCAATTAGTATTTTTTAAAATAACATGTTGCCTAGCACGGAGGTTCTCAAAGTATTTGATTTCAGACTCACTTTACACATTTTAAATTATTGAGTACCTCCAAGAAAGATTTTATGTGAGCTATATTTATTGATGTTTATTTACTGTACTCAGAATAAAAACAGAAAATTATGAACACAAGAATCCACATTCACACACAGTATTGGCATCAGAAAGATGCCATTAAGTCTCATGTAGCATCTGGAAATTCCACTGTACGGTTAGAGTAGATTGAGAGTAAAAACCAAACATCATTCACAGTTGCTTCGAAAAGAATAAAATACCGACAAATAATCCTAACCAAGGATGTAAAAGACCTGTACTCAGAAAATAATAAGACATTGAAGAAATAAATTGAAAAAGATACAAATAAGTGGAAGCATATACTATGTTCACGGGTAGGAAGAATTAACATCATTAAAACGTCCATACTACCCAAAGCAAGCTATAGATTCAACACAATTCCTATCAAGATTCCAATGGCATATTTCACAAAACTAGAACAAATGTCTCAACAATTTATAAAGAAACACAAAAGGCCTCAGTGATCCTGAGAAAGAATAACAAAAGTTGGAGGAATCACATTACTAATATCAAACTGTACTACAAGGCCATAGAAATCAAAACATCCCTGGCACTGGCATAAAAACAGACACATAGATCAATGGTACAGAATATAGAGCCCAGAAGTAAACCCACAACTTTATAGACAATGAGTATTTGACAGAGGAAGAAAGCACATACAATGGGCTAAAGATAGTTTATTCAATAAATGATGTTGGGAAAATTGGACATATATGTGCAGAAAAATGAAATTAGACCACTTTCTTATACCACACACAAGAATAAATTCAAAATGGATCAAAGACGTAAGTGTTAGACCAGAAACCATAAAAATCTTAGAAGAAAACATAGGCAACAAAATCTCAGACAATGCCCATAGAAATTTTTTATCAAATATATCTCCCCAAGAAAATAAAACAAAAGAAAAAATAAACAAATGGGACTACATCAAACTAAGAAGTTTTTGTGCAGCAAAGGAAATCATCAACAAAATAAAAAGACAGCCCACAGAATGGTAGAGCATATTTGACAATACATCTCATAAGCAGAAAATATCCAAAATTTATAAAGAACTTACAAACTCAACACCAAAAAAACAAACAACCAAATTTAAAAATGGGCAAAAAACCTGAATACACACTTATCAAAAGAGGACATACAGATGGCTGATGAACATAAGATAAGATGCTCAACATCATTAATCATCAGAGAAATATAAATTAAAATCACAATGAGATACCATCTCATACCTGTCAGAATGGCTATCATCAATAAATCAACAAGCAATAAGTGCTGACAAGGATGTGAAGAACAGGGAACCCTTTTGCACTCTTGGTGGGAATGCATACTGGTATAGTCACTATGGAAAACAGTATGGAGATACCCCCAAAAATTAAAAATGGATCTGTGTTTTGACCCAGTGATCCCACTTCTGGAAATATATCTAAAGGAACCTGAAACACTAATTTGAAAGAACATAAGCACCCCTATGTTCATTGCAGCATTATTTACAATTGCCAAGATATGGAAACAGCCCAAGTGTCCATAAGTAGATGAGTAGATAAAACAACTATGGTATATTTACACAATGGAATTCTATTTGGCTGCAAAAAAGAACATTTTACTGTCAGCAATAGTATGGATGGACCTGGAGAAAATTAAGCTAAGTGAAATAAGCCAGTCATAGAAAGACAAATACCATATGATCTCACTCATATGTGGAATCTAACAAACAAACTGAACTAACATGCAAAACATAGACAGACTCATAGATGGAGAACAGATGACAGCTAGTGGTGGGGGATGTTAGGGGGTGGAGGGATGGAGCAAAAAGGAAAAGGATTCATGGACATGGACAATAGTGTGGTGATTGCTGGTGGGAGGGGAGTATAAGGGGACTAACTGGTAATGGAAAAAATCTTTAAAAAGTTTAAATTTAAAAAAATAAACATTTTTAGTGTTATTATGAAGATGGTTTTCACCTTGCAGATTCTCTAAAAGGATCTTGGGGACCACATGAGGCCAATGGACCATACCATAAGTACTGATGGCCTAGCTAATTAGGTGCTAATAAACATGTTTGTTCAATAAATTAATTAGTAATAAGTTAAGTTTATGGCCAATATTTCTATGAGTGTTACATTTACACATCTCTCTTTAATGAACAATGATCAAAAATATTTTTGCATTTTTATTGCCGTATCAATCAATCAGGTTCAGTTACTAGCCAATAGATTATCAAATAGAAAACCCTAGGACAACAAGAAAAAATGTTATGAAAGGACAATTAATGACTTTGTTTGAAATTGTTGTTTGTAATGATATAAAAGGAGACAGGTGGAGAGTACAGGAGAGAGGGGCGTGTTTGATGGATTCGTGAAGGCTGCAATTGTATATCCTAATAACCACTCAATCAATTCCATCACTTCTTTCAGGTTCATATCATTTTGAGATGTCATCTGTATACAGATAAAGGTCTAAGCTGGTCTAGTTATAGAATTTATTAAGTTTACAAGTGCTACATTTGACATAGTCTTTTATAAATCTCTTTTAGGTACACACAGAATTGCCTTTGTTTGCCTAGTTTTTTCATGGCCCAGGTCCAGTTCTCTTTCCATCTCAAGTTCATTTCAATATAATAAATGTGTAAATAGAGGCATAAGTAAATGATGGTGATGCTTTAAATTGCTAAACATTTTTCTTATATGTTATTTAATCTAAGCCTCAGAATAGAGGGAAATAAAGTTTTCTTTAGCAAACTGTAAACTTCCTTGGAATAAGAGTTTGAATCAATGTCCTTCTCAGATAAATTAGTCATTGCTTTCTCACTTTGGCTTTGGCTGTTCTTTACAGTTTCAGCCTGTTGCCCATTTTAAGTAGATTAGAGACTCAAATAAATCATTCCACTAGAGGACAATCTGAATATGAAATGTCTATTGGGGAAATAGCTTTTCCATTTATTAATATTAATTTTTAACTTTACCATATGTTCAGTTTGTTTTCCACCTCTGCACATCAGGGCTCATGGTGTGGATGTTTTCTGAATAGTTGAAAGAGGATGTTACCCACCCAGTGGTCAGTTTATGGCCTTCCCACTCCCAGTTCTTTATCCTGAGCATAGCTCAGTCCCAGGTATGGCCACATTCTGGTAAATCCCTTAAGCAAGAAACACTGCAGCCAATTTAAACAAACAAAAAACAAAGTGGGGAGAACACTGCTGTGAACAGCAGCTATGCCAAAGGGAAAAATGAAATCAACTGTTTGCCAATGCTCTGTGGCCTGAGGGGTAACAGAGTGTTCAAATGGAACATTTAAAAGGAGCCTTCAAATTGAAGCGTCACAGAGTAGGGAAGGGAAATCGCCAACGTAAGGGGATGTTTGTTGGTTTTTTTAATTTCAGCCATGGGTATGATTTATCAGTACATCTGATAAACACAAGATATTAAAAATACATCTGATGTAGTTGATCTCTTATAAGAACAGGTTGATATTTGGTCTAGGATTAGATATGATTTATTTACACATGGATTTATATATTTGCATTACAGGAACCCAGTAAGATCACACTGCACATTCAGGTGTGTTTACATTAGTTGAGGAACATACAGTAAAGTCAGAACAAGGAAATGGTTAAATTGTCAAATTAGGGAGAGGAGAGCTGTCAGTTAAGTTTTGATAATCAACTTTGTTATGTAGGCTGTTGGTTTAGGCAAAGGGGACGCGAAAAACACTCTAAGACAGGTTATTCTGGCGTTGGCCCTTCACCACCTCTATCCTTCCCCCCTCCTCCCTCGGAAGGGAATTTCCACACCAGTCAGAAGGAGGAAAATAGACACTTCAAAAGAAGAAAGAAAAAAAAAGTACTAAAAATAGGAAAAAACCAATGTCCCTACTAACTAGAACAACTGCTGGGGATCATAGGTTTTGTCAGGGTGACATTAAAACCTCTTGTTGGAAAGCAGATGCGTAGAAATACTGCCACGTGATCTCAGACATTTCAAATACATTGTGTCATCCCCCTGAGTGTTTCACGGGATGTTTTTTACTAACAAAATAATATCAGTGGTCATTTATTTCTGTCTGTACTTTATAGTGTTTACTTCCACACCGCTTCTGCCAGATACATGGTTGTAATTTGAACCCAGATCTTTATCCCTCCCTTCATTCTTTCCCCTAAATTACAATAATGTCTAAGCCACTGCCAACTGGGTGAGCTACATGTGCCTTACTGCCCCGCAGCTTTTCTGTCCGAGTTAATAAGGCTCATCGCCAAAGAAGGGGTGGGATGTAGGAGGAACAGAGGGGAGGACACTGAACTGGGGCTACTGGTGTATGATGGAGTCCGATAACCAAGGAACTTTCGACTTCTGGGGCAATAAAGCCAACACTGAACAATAAACCCTGACTTTCTCTTTACTGTAGATACTAACCCACTGTCGTCATTAGGGCCGTTACATTGCGTTTTCTCGTAAGTGAACTGAGGGAAGACCAGGGTCAGATGGAGACACTGTTTTGCACACGGTAGCCCTAGGAATGGTGGCTTTTACTGTTGAGCAGTGGCTGTAAGATGGTGTTTCTCCATTTTCTGACAAAGATGGTCAAAAACAAACAAACAAACAAAGAAACACTCACCAAAACATATGAAAAGCTGAGAGATATGCCCGCATCATATCTACAATGGGGAGGAAATCACATCTAAAAGATCTCCTATTCGGTGCCCAGTGTAAAGCTATCATTGCTGTTTGTATTTGGCCAGTTGTCATTTATCACTCGGTTACCAATCTGTCAACAGTGCTTAGCAGTTAAACTGACAGCCAGGTAGGACTAACTATTCTATCTTAACCCATTGAGATGTTAACAAACAAGAAGAGAGGTTCATCTGTGCTGTTATTACACTGTATTTATTTCAGGGTATGAAATAATTCCCATTTGTCTTCCATGGGAAGCATAAACAACCAATGTAAAGTGATCTCTGTAAAGATTTTCATTCTGGCAGTCCATGACATTTGCAACTTTTCAAAGGTATAACAATAAAACTCATTCATTTTCAATCATTTCAAGCATGAAACTCTGTATTGTAATTAAATTTGCTTGCTGAGGCCCAACAAATAACACTCAAACAAGTGGAACTTCTTTGGTGAAATCTGACTGGCAAGGGGCTAGAGGGCCCCCCCCTCGATACCAATCCCCTCAGAGCACTCTTGCAAATGATGCTTGATGGGCTCTTCAGGACTCTGTGGAGCTCAGTTCTCTAATATGAATAAATGATATGATTGATTGAATCGGCAATCAACTATTATGTGCATTGTAACGTTAGAATGATTTACATTTTTAAAACAAGAATATCGTGATTCATACAATCCCACGAGTGCTGCCCACTTCGGGGTAGTCCAATTTGGAAACCACGCACTTACTCCATTAATGATGACATTGCTCAATGTAGTTTTGGAATGTTTGTTTTAGTATTATTGTTCTGTACATATTCCTCTAGATTCTATTAATATTGGCAAACTTTTGTCTTTTAAAATTGAATTTGATCTCTTAGAATAATCAAAATCCTGTATAGCAAGAATTGTCAATGGCAGTAGATGATTTGTCAGAAAGATATGCATATTTATTTGTTTGTTTTAATAAACCTGATGTACAGCCATAAAACATGAAGTTTTCTTTTGCAGGTTAAAA
Source organism: Tonatia bakeri (assembly GCA_004024845.1). Classification (NCBI taxonomy): domain Eukaryota; kingdom Metazoa; phylum Chordata; class Mammalia; order Chiroptera; family Phyllostomidae; genus Tonatia; species Tonatia bakeri. The sequence goes on along the minus strand of PVIA01001354.1, from coordinate 187,057 downwards.
CCCTCTTTTGAGAAGAAGAAATCTGAAGCAATTTATAAGCAATGTTGTTTAGCATAGGATAGAATTTTATATAATGACTTCAGAGATGATAATTTATGTAAATGTATAAATTCTTGTTGAATAGTCTCACTCCTAAATAAGCATTTTTTTCATATAAAAACAATGTACCACTATAAATCTTGACAGCTCAGTATCTCCCATACAGACTAAGGGCAATTTTACCAGTTCCTTATTTATTATGAAAGGCTATGGTAAAAATTAATTGGATAGTTTCTGCATGGAACATTTATGGCCTTGAAAATTTGTTATTAAAAAATGACATTTTATTGGAAAAAAAAACAGAGTTATGCGGAGATGAGAAAGAATTTCAGCAAAAATGATCTCCGTATTGACTTTTAAAACCTTTTTTACTTATGTTACTTGAAATTATTATTTAATGAGGGTTATTTTAAGAAGATGATTTTAAGGGGAAATAACACAAAATTTCGTAAGATGATAGAATAAAGAGTAGTCAGCCCGGGTGAGTCTGACTGCATACTGGGAGGTCACTTAACGTGCGGATCCAGTTACATGCTCAAGGGTATGTCTACTGAGCTCCAACACAGGTGCAAACTCTAACTCATTTAGTGCTGGACACAGCCTTAAAATGTACATATTATGATTTCTATAATAAAACTAAAAAATGTAAAAAATCCTCAAGACTTAAAGAGGTGAAATAATTTTTCTCATAGTCAAATTCTGGCAAAATTTTCTTCTGGTTCTAAACCCAATAGCCCTTCATTTCCACCATTTCAACTCTATGGCTAAACAGACCAACCTGCTAAGCATCAGCCATAAAGGAAAACCAGGGGATGTGAGAATTCCAACAGGTGGTCACAGTCTTCAGCATTGCTGTTGGCTACTTGGAGCACACGGTTATTTATGGACACCATGCCATGGTTGTGTGCCTGGCCTAGTCACCAGACAAGGAGCACTTTGCCTCCAGTGGCACGGACATGATGGTGTACATCTAGACCCTAAGTGACCCCTAGACCAGGCTCAAGAGCCAAGAGGCACACCAACTCCACCATGTCAGCAGCCTGGCCTGGCTGAACAACCACACACTGGTCACCACCTCCCACAATGCCTCTGCCAAAGAGTGAACAATCGCCTACTGAGGATACTGCCTTTGGACAGACCGAATCAGGTACTGAACATTTGGGTAATGTTCCCAGGTCCCTGCCCCGCTGGGGAGGGGCACTAAATCCCAATGGCCCTCATCTTCCTGGCATTCATGTCTATACACACCCTTCTGAAAGCTTTAGACAGGGACAGTTTATACATGAAAAATAAAGTGAGGACTTAAAAAAAAAATTCCAAGTTTGAATTCAAGATAAGGTTGGCTCAGGATCCATTCCTTAGACAGGAAAGGTTGATGGATATGTGACTTTTCTGATTTGAGTAAAAAGTCCAATTCATCAACATATACAAAAGGTAGATCCGATAGTGGAGACAGGGCCCATTTTAGGTAAACAGGAGATCTGGTGGGAGAAAATAGTTATGGCCCTTATGACCTAGCCCTTCATAAGAATACCCTCTAAAGCCTCCAAAATTCTTTCTGTAGAAGTCTGTTCTCTCTTGGGGAGAGAGACAAAGGATGGGATCAATCACAACTCTTTTATTATGTCCTAAGGACTTTGGCAAAAGACTTTAACCAGGGGCCACAGGTCTTCCCCAACCAGCCCTGCCCAACTGTCTTCACATCCATCTTTGCACACAACTTTATCCTTAAAATCTTGCTAAGCAGAGGCAAGACACACGTGGTAATGATTTTGTGCAACTTGCTATTCCCAGTCTAGTTCAGTTAATGACTTGGTGAAATAGGGTTCAGATAAATTAATGAATACTAAATTCATAATGGATTGCTACAAAACTAATATCTTGTGGGAAAATGCCTTCTCCATTGACTTTTAAACCACTGAGATGGAGGATAAACTCAGTTTTATGATGTCTGTCATTTAATCATTGTAATAACCAATGATTAATACTTTTACAGATAGAGAATTAAAGGGAGAAATAACCTTCTCCAGATTCACAGAGTCAGTAGCAGTCTATCAGGTTCCTATACTATGGCTCATTAGCCTCTGTTTCAGACAAAAAAAAAAATATATATATATATATACACACACACACACACACACACACACATATATACATCTATATATTTCAACATGAACCCATACGCATGCACACACATACATCTTGGCTGCCAATATTGGGGGAGCAAACCATGGAAGTACATAAAAGATGGATCTTCTACTGTGAGACAATTTTAAATCTCAGTTATACTTGGAAATCCACCGTAGTGGGTAGTGTGTATTTTGGAAGTGGTCTAAATACACATATAGTACTATCAAACAATTTCTACAAAGGCATTTTCATGAAATGTAGTTGCACATTTCACTGTACCTCAAGACACTTCACCACACCTGAAGAATTCCACTTATATCAGAATCCAAAAGTATCTCTCCAAAACAGACTATATGTATCAAGATAAGTTTCTAAGGAAAACTTAAAAATGTAATTTTCTTACAATAACTTCATCATTATAGGTTATTTCATGAATTATTATTACATTTTTCCCAGTAATTTGCACCAACAGAAAATACTACCATAAGAGAAGAAACTCCATCATACCACCACATTCTGTATTTATTCTGTGTGTTTGGGAAGTCTGGTTATTAGCCAATGAGAGGAGTCCATGCTGACATTCTCCCCAGCATTTCATCTCTTTGGGTCTTCCATTCTCTCTCTTCCTTGATATATTCCTCCCAGGTTTCATAGGGTTGGGGGGAAAGTAAGTTTATGTTTGTGGGTACATGAAACATAGAGTTTATTCTTTTTTTTAATTCAGTATAGTCTTTTTTTAAGATTTTATTTATTTATTTTAGAGAGATGGGGAAGGGAGGGAGAAAGAGAGGGAGTGAAACATCAATATGTGGTTGCCTCTAGCACACCCCATTCTGGGGACATGGCCTGCAACTCAGGCATGTGCCCTGACTGGGAATCAAACCGGCAATGCTTTGGTTCACAGGCCTGAGCTCAATTCACTGAGCTACACTAGCCAGGAAGTTTACTTTTGTATTGTTACTTACTAATTATTGTATTATTTTGCATAGGAACAACTAAACCTACTCTTGTCCCACCCTGTATGTCATTCCCTTTACAATGTGATGTGCAACTTTCACAGTTTCAACCACAGTTTATAATGTCATTTTTAAGGGTAATTCTTTGATTAATATCAGTCTCCCCTTCTTGACTGTAAATACCAAAAGGGTCTTAGCTTTACCCCTAGCACCTTCATGCTCCATGGCTCAATACATAAATACCTGTTGATAAATAAATAAATAAGCCTATTCTACAAAGTTTTTGTGAGTTGGTGTAAAAAGGATGTTAATGTGAAAGTTCTTTGTGAATGGGAAAATTTATACTTTATAAATGTAAGCTCTCCCTGATCTATTGCTCTCATCTCTTTAATCCATATTTAAATTAAGGGAAAGTGATGCTACATCTACTGTCAGACTGGCATGTTCCCCAAAGCTTCTGGGCATATAGAGCTGGCAGTTGGCAAGGGCTTCATCACCTCCGTAGGGGAGAGAGAGAATGATTCACCTCTCCTATTATGCCTGAGGGACAAGCAGTTCACATAGTTGCTCCTGTAGGAGGAAAGAGAAAGACAAAAAAGTTCCAATGATGTGAGACTGGTCATACAATATCAACCTCTTTGGGGGATTCCCGCAACTATTGCTATTTTTAAGAGTGGCACACATGAGCTGTAATATTCAAATTCGTGGAGAATATCATGCTATAGAGCAAAACATACACAGTTCTATAACTTTTTTAAAAAATTCATCTGAGTGTGCTTGAGGAAAAATAACTTGATTCCATTCTTGAAGTTAATGTAACTCCTGAAGTCACAAAGATTGGCAATAATCGTCGTAATCATTCCAGCTAGCAATGTTAGAAAGTAGGGCACGGAGAGCTGCAAACAAATGCACGGCATTCAATCAATCGGAGCTGCGAGGACTATTGTACACCTGGGGTATGTCAGGAAACTTATTAAAAAGTGCGTGAGCAGCAAGCCATGAAGATTGTACTTCCCGGGTTCCCACCTCTGCTTAACATTGTCAACATGTCCAGGTCAGGACGGGCTGTTCATTCTGATTAGGGCTCTGACTTCCAGTCAAGCTAGGGCATAGAAGAATATGAGAGGTCACATAAGAGGAAGTGAATTCCTGATCTATTTGAACTAGCGCAGCGGAAGGGTCATGATTTTGGAACCAAGTGGGAGACACCTCTGTGGTCTCCTGGGTGAGGGAAACTCCCAGAAAAAGGCGATTCTGAATATACCTCCGGGGAGGCAGCCTGGCTGATCATCACAGGGCACGTGGAAAGGGATCTAACCAGCACGAAGTGTTTATGCTGCACACAGAGGAGGTGTCCGTTTTCCCTATCCGGATGTAAATTGCTTCTGCAAAGACCTGACTTCCTTACAAAGAACTGGCACTGACCGAGTTGGAGAGGATGATTACCAAGGGGCAGTGACCTTCTCTCTGACCTGAACTTCGACTTACCTTGGCACTGAATAATTCATCACTATCTTTGTGTTCTAATTTTAATACTGTTTAATAGCTAACTTTCTGTTGCCTGTTCACTGTATTAAAATAAGTGATTCCTAAATAGTACTGACATTATGTGTTCTGTAAAGGCAGTCTTGTTGACACTTGGGGGGTTTCAGAGAGGGCACATGACCCTTGGTCAATGGGAAAGAGGTGTCCTGGAATCTGAAACAAAGGACTTCACCAACTCTTGATCAGCCTTAAGAGACCTTTGCAGGAGATGTTGTGGGGAACCCAGAAGACATTTCTTTTTCTTCAAAAACTGTCTAGTATTAAGAAATGAACTAAGTTTTAAGAAGGTTGTTTAAAACTTTGGTCATGTTCGTGGGAGTTTTAAAAACTCAATGAAGATGTCATCCTGATTTAATTGCACTGGCTATTAGCTTATTAAACACTTTATTATTTGTTCCTTTATACACCACACACTCATTCTAAGTGACAGCAAACATCCAAATGAAGAATACATTGAAAATTCTGTTTCTAAACACCAAATGCTGGAGCAAAGGAATGACAAAAATTCTAGGTGATTTCATTACTCTTCCAATTATTTTCTGAACAGATGCTGTGCTATAATTTCAACATAACCTTAGACACTTGCATAGATATCTTTAATAGAGAGTGACATTTGTACTGGCTTGAAGCCCAAATATATCGGTAAGTCATTTCTGCCCCAAGTGAGGGCATGGATGATTCATTACCTCTGGATGCCAGTTTACTCATCTGGAAAGAGAAGGTGTTGAACTAGATGTTTATACTGCTTCTTTTCTGCTCCATGCATTGCTTAGTTCTGAGTGTTGCCCATAGTGCTTCTGTGAGGAACCATGACCCCCCTTTCATAGCTCAAACTCTAAGGGACTAGCTCAAGGTCATATATAATCTGAGGAAGCAGCCAGGCTTTGAAGACATTATAACTGTTAATGCCTAACTCATGTTTCCTCTCCAATGAAATAGTGCCTTGAAAGAAATGTTGCATTCAGATTGATGAAAAACAGAGCATCCACATATAACTCAGTAAGATTCAAGATCCCTCAACTACTAATTTTATTATATTTAAAAATTACAAGTTAGGAGTAAAAAGGGATTTGAAATTCTATCTGGCAAGAGTGTTTCAAAGTGAACTTTTTAGAGTCTAAATCGTATTTGGGTGAAATTACTGACATAAGCAAATTAATAATTCATCTGAGAGAAAAATCACAGTGAAGTATTAGTTAATTGCCAAAAAAGTACCATTCTTATGTTAAGAAAAACAAGCAAATAATATATCTCTTACCATTACACAGATCTTTTTATTTACAAAATTAATTAAGACAATGGGATTAAGAGGTTTCAGATGCAGACTGCTCTACCATACTTTGATAGCACTATAACAAGAATTATTTTAGAAGCTTTTAAATTAAAAATGTAAATGCCTTGTATTAGTCTTTTTAGTTTAATTAGTTGCTAAGTACCATAGAGGAGGCTGCGTTCATGACACGGGCAGGCAGTTGTATATCAGTGCTCTCTAAATGAATCACAGCAATTCTTTAAATGAGATGTCATAAATGCCCCATCACAATGCATTTAATTTCAATTTCATATAATCACTTGTATGTGTTAAATAGTAAGAAATAAATCCAGTGCCTTCATAGGCCTCCAAATTGTCAATTTGGTCCCCAGTCCTCCCACTGGTCTCCCCCAGTCCTCCCAGTCCTCCCACTGACCTCCTCCAAAGGATTAAAAAAACACCACATCGCAGGATACATAGAACTAGTGTAACGAGCATCACCATAATACTGGTAATCCAGCTACAAACGCCTCTTCTGAATACAGGATGATTGATCCAGGAAGAATAAAAATATACAGTTGGTTTAATGAGTTTAAAACATGAAATAATCATTTTATTGTGAAAGTTAAAGCTAAAATAACTGATAACCAACCCTTGCAGGACTCGGTTACAAGTGTGCCTAGGGTTGCTAATGATGATACCTACACAGCCAGTGGTGAGGACATTTTCCCCCTTCCCCTATGAATTGCCCAGGGGCAGCATGTGAGTGAAATCTCAAGTCCCAGACTGCCACTACTGCCTCTACAACAGCTAATACAATGGGTTCTATCAAGGTCTGGGTCCTTGCCTTCAAAGCAATTTAAGGAGTTCCACTTTTAAAAATCATTACTACTAATGTGGCAGGCCAACTGCTAGGTGCTTGACATAATCTTAGCCACCTTAAAATTTATTTATTATTATTAGTCTATTTTAAAGATGAAGACATTTAGGTTCAGGCAACAATCCCGCTGCTAATAAATTTCGAAATCGGTATCTGAATACAAGTTACCTTGACTCTACAGCCTATGCCTTTTGCACAGCCCGTACTGTATCCCAGTACTAAATGATGTCTGTATTCCTCCTCATACTGTCATCCTGTACCTGATGCTGAGGAGCATGAAACATAATGTTGACCTGATTGAGTGTTGTCTTATGCATCCATAGAGATGACCCAATCAACTGAACAGAGAACCATGGTGTGTTTTCTTGCACACAGGGAAATGAAACCCTTGAAAAAGGAACTAACCCGTTTTGTCACCCTTCTTTTAATGTACCTGGCAGAATGTCTGCCTCACAGAGGGCCAACCTTCTTCAAAGTACCATCTCTCCTCAGTGCTTCCGCTTCCTTATTTCTCAATCGCTGTGCCCTGGACTCCACCTCCGCTGGGTGAAGTCGTTTTCTAATTGCCAGAACCAGCAGGTACATCTCACCAACCTGGCCTCTATATACACCTTTGGCATGGATGACCATTCCTTCCCCATGAAACCACTGGTTTCTTTATTGGCTTCTGGTTTTCCTACTTCCTCTCTGGCTGCCCCTTCTCAGTGTTTCCAACAAGCTCTTCTTCTGTCTACTTCGAAAACAATCCTGGCCCCTGGGTTTCAGTTCCTGGACGGAGTTTATACTCTATATGTTCAGACTGTGATGTTGTCTAAATGCTGGTGGTTCCCACAGGGAGAACATTCTCCAGGAGTCTCTCATACCCCTTCTGTCCCGTGAAGTAAGGCACGGACTGCTTTGTTGGAAACTATCATTTTAAGGGAGAAGAGCCTTGGAACACAGACATAGTGTCTCTTTCTGGTTAAAAGAACATGTTCACATATAGGTTTAGAAGACACATGTTCCCCTCCTGAACAAAGGCAGCCATGCTTATTGTCTGTAAACTATAAGAGATTTGGGTTCCTTAAACTCAGATTGTCACTCCATCAGTCTGAGTGTAGAGCTACCATCAGGGTCCCTTTGAGTGACCCTGTAGGAATCAGAACTATGGGAAACAGTATAAGCCATGATGTCACCCTGACTACTGTTATTGCTATGAGTACAAACTCTCCTTCATTTTGATTCAGGGGGTTTGTATCTTTCATTCATTAGTATCCCCCTCCCATGAAACTGGGACAGGCTTACTTGTTCGTTTGAAAGTAAGATAAGATCTCAGATCTTTCACGATTCTTAATAGCTCCCTGTACCAGCTAGAACATTGTGGATTATAAATAGAAGAAAGGAAAGAAAGAAGGAATGAAAAAAAATATATATATATATATAATTTTGAGAATGAGAGAGAGAGGGAGGAAAAAAGGAAGGAAGCAAAAAAGAAGAAAGGGAGAGAGGGGAGAAGAGGAGCTGGAGATAGGGCAGTTTTCAGATAACGTGTTGGGTTAATTTAGGCTAATTAGGTCCCACTTCTGGGGCTTGAAGTAGTTTCAACTCCCTCCAAAAGACATGGACTGGTTGGGGAAGCAGTAGCCACCTAAATAAAACCTGAGTATTGTTATTGAGGGAGGAAGGGGTAATTAGTGCTAGGTAGGCAATTATCAAGTGTTTTCTGCACTCCTGAATCTGTAACCTGACTATTCTTGCATTCCAAACCCACATTTTCAATTGATTCCAGAACTCTTCCACCGGGCTGTCCCACCTGAAACTCAGTATGCCTCTCTTTATTCTCTCTTTTCTGAATTGTCTGTATTGGTCCATACCACAGTTGTCCACACAATCAGCCAATCCCCCAATATGAAAGTCATCCTAATGTCTACTAATGTCTACTAATGTCTAATGTCTACTAATGTCTACTAATCCTATCAAATAAATGACTAACCACAATTGGTTCTCTTTCTAAGTAATTCTTCAAATTACCTTCTTTTTTACATTCCCACCATGACTTTTTTGATTCAGGCCATCATTGCTCCTCTCCTAAGCTACTACAGTGCCACGCTACCTGGCATTTCTGCTATCGATTTTGCTTATCTCTAGACTATTATCCACATTATTCCTAGATTTGTTTGGAAAAATAAAAGTCACGACTTCTCTGAACTGTATTTAAGATGGCATGTCATCAGATAAAATAGCCTCTTTAATGTGGCCCTTTATGATCGAACCCCTACTGCTTTTTCACTCCAACCATTCTCTACAAAAGTTTTCCAAATATACCATTCTCGCTCATGCTAATTTCCCTCATGCTGTCCCCTCTCTATGAATTATCTTCTCCTCCCACAGAGTCTGAGCAATTCCCTCTTATGTACACTCAAGACTGAATCCAAACAGTGCTTCATTTTCTGATTCTCACTGAGGTTGAGCTAATGGGTTTCTTTTCTGTATACCTTTCTTGTCTTATCCTATAACATCCAGCATTTGCTCCTATTGTAGTTCTTGTACCACAATATTTTTGTAAGTGACTTTTTCTTTCTCTCTCTTCTAATAGACCATGGGGTCCATGATAGCATAGGTTCATCTTGAGCACCTATCATCCAGCCTGGTGGCTGACCCAGAATGAAGACTCATTGTCATTGAATGCTTAATGAGCAAATTATGTCTTTACAGTCCAATCTGAGTTGATGCTTAGTACTGCAGCATAGCCATGCTGGCTGTCTACAATGCCTGTGTTAAACTAATTGCTAAATATTTTGAATTTCACATCTTAGTTTGCACATATTACTCCTGTGCATGTCATTTGATGTGTTGGATTGCCAATGCCATGTATTAACAACTTATATTAAAAGCTAGGTCTAGTGATTGATTCTTGATGGTACAAACACATTAGGGCTGTGGGTGTGTGATCTGAATGCGATCGGGATTGTGCTCTATTGTTCTGACAGCAATAGTCAGCTTGTTTGCCAACTGGAATATCTAACACTTTGCTAACATGAAGAGAAGTGGTTGATCAATCAGACCAGCAAAGGCACTCAGCGGACACAGAAACACCATGATCACTGTCTACATATTGATGATTACTCATTCCTTTAAAATATAGTTCTATTAATTTTAGACTGCCTTTCTACTAATCACATTGTTGCTTATAAATCAATAACAAAACAAGTAAGAACAATCACAATAACTACTATTCACTGCACATTTACTACATGCCAGGCACAGCACTAAACACTTTATATTCATATTACTTTATTCAATTCTCTCAACATGACTGAGCATTCTCATTATCTGTGTTCACTAGTGTATTGGTGTTTTATTGCTGTGTAACAAAATTGCCCCATACTCAGTCACTTAAAACACCTGTTTTGCAGGTAAGAATTCTGGGCAGAGTATAGGCAAATTTCTATACTCAGTGTCTCTTAAGGCTACAATCAAGGTGTCATCATGAACTTGGGTCCCATCTGAGGCTCAGGATCTTCTTCCAAGCTCATGTCCTTGAAATTATTGAACTCATGAAGACCAGCAAGAGAACCCCTCTTATGCCGTCAATCTCTCTGATTTCTATCTCTCTCTGACATCTAGCTCTATATTTAAAGAGTTCAAGTGATTAGGTCAAGCCAGATGCATAATTTCCCTTTTGATTAATTCAAGGCCAACCAATCAATAACCTTAATTACATCTGTAACATCTCTTCTGCCATGTAATGTAACACCATCATGGAAGTGGTCCTCATCCTATTCATAGGTTCTGCCCACACTCAAGAGGAAGGAATTGTAGAAAGGTAAGGGTCATTGAGGGTCATCTTACAATGTTGCCTACACAGCTAGTGAGGAGACTGCTGATTAGAGAGAGAAGTTATGTTACTTGGCCAAGATCAAACATACAAGAAGTACAGAGCCAGAGATCAAAATTAAACCCATACGACCCAGAGCTTTTGATACTAACCACCATGATGTTTTTCTAACACCAGAGAGACTGGGGTTTTGCTAATCAAGTTGGAATATATAAATCTTTACCTTTTCATGCCAGTTCACATACTTTTAGAGAAGGGTTAGTTTTCTCATCTTTATCAAAAGTCTTTTAAAGACCAACATCAAATTAACTTCATTCAATGCACAATTGATAGAATATTTTTTTAAAAGGACAGCTCTTATCAGGACACTTCTCAGCTCACCCTCTTGCCATACTGAATCCAGATAGTCCAGTCCTCCACCACATCTTAATCTTCGTCTCAGCCCCTTCCTACCATGCATTCCACTGGCTCCTTTGGCCCAGTGGGGTTACAAACTGTTTCTTGGGCCTGTGATGGGTTCATTCCTTCATACCTCTTCTTAAAAACCTCGGCTCCAATGTCTTGTGAGAAATCTCTTCCAATTCTTTCTGCAGACACTGCTCCTCCCCTTCTAAGAATTCCTATTATACTTAAAGTCAGCAGCACATACATTAGCATCTGATTATCCACTAATTTTTTATGGATATTTGTTCTGCTTTCCTAACTAGTTTGTGTGTTGCTTTGGGCAGGACTATGGCATTCTCCTTTGACAACCTCCACATTTCTGAGGCCAGCATATCACATCGTAGGCAGTCAGTACATATAGACTGATTGATGAAGTTTTCCTAAGTTGGATTTGTCCTTCTCAACCAAGATATTTTGCCCGATGTTTAAAAGGCAGCTTTAGCTCATCCAAAGATGCAAACTGTTGTCATTATGCATTCAGTTTGGTTTTGGACATCAGAACGAGGAATCTGCAAGGCCACATGCCTACCCATTCTGTAACAGGCGACTTCTACCCTGGGGCTAACGGCAGCAGCCCAAGCTTACAGAAAAGACTTTTCTGACATTCCATTTGCTTGCATGTTATTCCCACCAATTACTCTCTGAGCCTTATTTTGATTAGGAATAAGGAGAAATGATATTTGAGGATTTCGATTCAAGTTTATATGCAAAGTTAAAAGAGAACAACTAAATTTGTTTGCTTTCTCAACAAAAATATTAGGAACTGTGGTGGTATAAGATGCCCAAGAGATGCAAGATGAAGTTTAAAGGAAAAACCAATGAAAACTACATGTATACAGTGTTGGATTCTGAACTGAATTTAGCATCTTGTGAATGAGTTTGGCATTTACAAAGGAGTTCAAGAATGGCTATCCCCAACTTCCATTTATCATATTTTCCCAAGAATTTATAGTTTTTTTAGTGTAAATTATTTGTGATAATACCAGAAAAAGAAAAATTCTCTTACGTGTCTTTGGGTAAATCATAGCAGTCAGAAGTGACTGACATGAAATGGAAGACTTTTTCGCCACACCAACCAGTTAGAGAGACAGGAGTGCATTGCTGCAGCTTTCTAAACCTTTGGTAGGACCTCTCCCAGCTCTCCTACTCCAGCATGGCTAGTGAGAACACCAGCAGACTAAAAACAAAGGAGAGAGTTTATTATTCACCACTCTGTAAGGATGCAAAGTCACTCTGGGCAGGAATAATGAAAACAGCTTAATATGTTACTAGTTTACTCTACAACAACAAAAGCAGGTAATGCCTATGGTTCTGGGCTTATGTTTAACTTGAAGGGGAACACCCCACCTCTCATGTCAGATCAGAACCCTTCAGTTGCATCCTCTCTGGGCATTTCTATTTATTGTTGTTACTGGGGAGCATAGTGTGGCTCTTTTATTTCTGAGCTCTTGAATGCTACTCTCTCGCAGGCTAACTGATTTGAAGTACCAGTTATAATTATTTGTTTTCATACAGATATACCAGGCTGCGTCTGTGGAAGTCAGATGAAAAGATTCATACTCTGGACTTTTGGCATGGAAACTGGTCTTGGCCTTGGTTTTGGCCTTGGAGAGACAATGGACAGGGCAACAGCCAATGGTGATTCTGATGTTGGTAGGTCATTTATCATTCAGCATACTGAAATTAGGTTGGGTGTCTCATTCCTTCTTCTTGGGCACTCACTTCACTAAATGAAACCAAATGATTTATGAGGACGTAGACAGTGGAAAATGGAGCAAACATTTATTAAGAAGCTGCTATGTATCAGAAACTATGATTGCAGGTTTAGTTTGGTGTTCTGTCTTCTCACAAATGTCTGAGGTATGTATTAATGTGAACGTTTTAGAAATGAGAAAATTAAGCTTCACGGCAGATTAGGAACATAGGTAATAAAGGTTGGTGCTAAAATTCAAACTTTACTCTTTCTAATTCAAAAGACTCTTTTCTTTCCACATGTCACAATGCCAAATTTTAATTGGCTTACCCCTCTGTCGATGGCGAGTTGAGCTGAGATGTAGGGAGCATCCAGCAAAGCCAAAGCTACGACACCATTTTCTAGAGTTAAACAGTCTCAGCATGCTAATGAGCCCCCTTCGTCTAGTGTCAGCAAAATAACAGTTAGAGAAATTATTCACTGACTCGTCTGTCTGACACAAAGTCCCTTTTTAATTTCCCCCCGACTGAGTTCTGAAAAAAAAAGTGCTCAGATACAAGTGTCATTGCTAGTCTTTCCAAGTTTTCATTTTATTTTTCAGCTCTTTTCTAAGTCTATTTCTATTTATTTCTATGACGCCTATCGCCATGGTGTCTAAGTATCCAGACAAACACATTGAGCTAAAACAAAACATATGAGAGAATTGAAAAGCAAAGCTTTCCAGATCTCTCTCCTCTGGAGCTAAATTTTGTTGATTTACAGATAACTGATTGAGCTGTGAAACCCTAAGGCTATGCTGGCAGTGTGAGGAATGAGCCTCGTTGTCAATTTGCTAATTATTTAGCCATGGAAATAATGATTTACCTACAGACCAGTTCTGGAATGGAAGAGAAGACAAGGAAACCCAAGAGAAGAAGACAGAGAGAGTAATTAATTTTGATCTCATAAATTCTTCATCTCTGAGAATAATATTCCAACACCCGTCACAAATATCCCAGAGTGAAAACGAGGTGCCTAGAAGCAGTGTAAGAACGGAGGTTTTTCATTGCATTTTCTGTTCCATTGCGGTGTGCTTATCCAAGTCATCCCACGATACACAGCTTCGATATGCAGAGCCCACAAATAGTTTTCATTACACAAATAAGTAGACTCGTCCAAATGATCAGGCCATATAAATGTAGTCTTTGCAACTCTGAAGCAAATGCTCACTTTTTAAAAAATGATAGAAGTAGGGAAGTAAAATAATGGTATTAGAATTTGTGATTAGGAAGAATGAACACTGCAGAAAAAGGGACAGTTTTATAGCTAATAGTTTACACTTCTACAGTCTTGTCTTTTTAAAAGTTTGGTATCACTGCCCCTCCCATGTGTGTATGCAAACACACACACACACACACACACACACTAGTATAGCCCATTTGTTTTCTGGAGATCAAAGTCACTATAATAATCCACTGGCTGCTTCTTTAAGACACATCTCCAGTGTTCAGAGAAAAATGCTCAGCATCCTGACTAACATGAACCTGGTGTTTCTGAACCAAAGGCAAACAATGAAATGATGATTTTTTAAAAACACAAACCTTGTGCATTTTCAGTGGTTATTTTGTTTCAAACATCAAAAGGAAATTCTTCCATGTGCCCTGCTAAGTCTAATGCGATCTTGTGGTGACCCCACGGCCTCCTCAGAAGCCACTCGTCTCGAGCTGGCTTCACTGCAAACACTGCAGCTTCGTGCAGGTCCTCGAAGGGGCCAAGAGCCTATTGGCCCAGGCCCTCCACAGAACACATCCTTTCTTTCCCGCTGAAGCTGCCGTCTAAAAGTATCTTGAGTAACATTTATTGATTCTTCTGATTGTGAATAACGTTTAGAAAATACTGAAGAGTTGAAAGAAAAAAGTACAAATGCCCGTCCTATTTACTACCCCCTCTCACAATTTTACTAATATAACCTAGTATTTTAGACCCAAATTTTTAAAATTAATAGTGATATTATCATTACTCTTTTAATAATCATTTTTACTTACATATGAGTTAAGTATATAAAAGTTATTCAGAAATGTATATTTTAACTAATTTAACATTCACTAGTTCCTTTATAGTTCAACTTACTCTGTCTTGAATTCTATATTTTGGTTCTTTCCCCATTATCTGAACTACAATATCAAGTAACATTTTAAATTAAAGTACCTTAGTAATAAATATACTTTTAGCATTACATAGTTGAAGAAGTCTTTCTGTTTGCATATTACATTTTGTGTTTTCAATTTTAAAGCATAACTATTTTCCCTCAAATTTATATTTCTTTTGCTATGTGTGTCCTGGCACTTAGTGTTACAGAGAAAATGTCCAAAATAAACCCCAATCTCTTTTAACTTATATTATTAAAGCAGTTGTCCCTCATTAAGATATTTCAAAAAAATTTTGTCTGTATGTCTCTTACTTGATGTGGTTGTTTTTCTTTGATTTTGTACAAAATAAAATGATGTTTGTCAAAATCCGTAATTAGGAATTATTCCAGTTCCTGGAAGTTTTATTTAGTCATGACTTTTCTTATGGTTACTATTTCAATTATTCTATTTTCTTCCTCAGGGAAACTTAATCTTTAAATTGACCCTACTTTGCCTGTCAGTCTTTGCTCTTCTAACTCACCATTCTTAACACTTTATTCTCTCCTTGGCTCTTTGGGAAAACTTCCCAAGTTTACTCTCTGCATCACTGACTCATTTTCCACAATGTCAGTTCTGCTCTTTGCTGCTTCATCTAGCATGTAACTATTGTAACCACATTTTAAGTTTTCTTGATAAACTTCCTGTATTACTAGATCCCTTTCCTTCTTGGTTTAAATATCTTCATTTCCCCCTGTTTTTCACTATAAATTTCTCTGTGCTTTTTCATAGAAAGATCCTCTCTTCTTGGATCCTATTAGGAAAGTGGGATGTGTGATGGCTGACGCCCCGCAGCTGTTATCTAGGGAAGATTAGAACCTCCACTGCCGCTCTAGCTCTCTGAGCAGGCAGGATATGGACAAACTGGAACCCAGATTGGTGCCCCCTTCGCTTCTGCTGGCTCTTCCTCCTTTTTCCTTGTTTTCCATGATGCAGTTAGTCACCACTAGTGTCACTGTCCACCGCACAAGAGCCCCATCCAGCAGATAACGGACACATATCCATAGTTTATTCCCAATTGTTTTTAAGGAACTAAAATCACCAACTGGTTGTAAGAAGTGGAGTTGCTACTTAAGGAGGCATTATACTAAGTGAAATAAGCCAGATACAAAAGGAAAAGTTTGTATAAGTTTGTGTATATAAATACATGTACTCACTATAGCTTCCAGCTAGATAAAAAGCACTGCACGCCTACAGGAGGGAGCCCACACTGGGGTGGGAGGTGACATAATTCTCTGTTTCTCATTGGGCCTCATTCAAATAGGTTCATCAATTACATTTTCCAATCCATTCCACTGACCAGATATTTTTTGATAATTTTTCCAAGATGTGTTGGCTATAGATCTGCTGTCAGT
Organism: Tonatia bakeri; assembly: GCA_004024845.1. NCBI lineage: Eukaryota > Metazoa > Chordata > Mammalia > Chiroptera > Phyllostomidae > Tonatia > Tonatia bakeri. The sequence continues at coordinate 170,781 of PVIA01001354.1, read as the reverse complement.
CTTAAGTTTCTTTTCAGTGTTTGCCACTTTAATAAAATATGACCACTATATTGTTGAGAAATTTGGAGATGCTTCAGTAGAATGCTAGCTAGATGGCATTTTAAAATCAGTAATATCTTGTGAGATTTCCAAAATAACTAGGGCCACCCTTCCCTGAGAAACTCAAGGCTAATGACCCAGTTCTATACAGGTATGCACATTTTGTTTATTTTTTCTGTATGTCATCACACAGTAGTAACAATATACTGTTTGTGTTCCTTCCTGCAAATGTAAAATCGCACTTTACTTACAATGTATAGTATTCTAGAGCAGTTTTTAAATGTTTGCCATGTCCTTTAAAAATATGTTTTAACAGTTAGATTTTGGTAGCAGTTCAGATGAGTCTTTACTTCAAAATCTTTGTACAAGCAGTCCGTATCAGACTGTCTAAAGATACTTAAGCAAAAAAATATATATTTGTCTCTTTCTTCCATTCCTCTAAAAAAACATGGGATACATGTTCAGACCATAACCAAAGACACCACCAGTCACTTGGCAGTCTCAGGTTGTAACAGCAGACTAAATACCTAGGGAGGAATAAATGTACAGGGAGGAAATAAGTGTGCCCAAGAGTATCTGGGAGGTAGAAAGAGGAGGAGGTCAGCAGAGTGGACAGAGCCCTGGAACTGGAGTCTGAACACTGAACTCATGAATTTATGCCTCCTGTACCTGGGCAAACCAAACAAGCCATTTAATGTCTCTGATCCTCACTTTCTTAATCTCTGAAGTGGAGCTAGGGCAACATTTATCCCTAGTGGTCATCACAATAAAAATATATAATAAAATGCTTTAGCATAAAATGTTGTAAAAATAATGTCAAAACCAAGTGTGATGATGCTACAATATGAACAAACCTTGAATACATTATGTTACATGAAAGAAGCCAGACAAAAAAGGGCAAATATTGCATGATTTCACTTATAAAATATCAACAGTAAGTAAATTCATATAGGCAAAAGTAGTTTAGAGATGACTTAGCTCTGGAGAGAGGGGAGAATATGGGGAATTATTGTTTAACAATTGAAGAGTCCCTGGGATGATAAAAAAGTAGAAATAATGGTGATGGTTGCACAATACTGAGAATGTAATTAATGCCACATAATGTTACACTTAAAAAAACGGTTACAGATGCACATTTTATGCTATATCTATTTTAACACAATACAAAATTTAAAAAATGTATCTGGTTTTATTTTGCTATTTCACATATGTGCTCTTTAAACCCATTATATTATAACTTTGTTTATTACAACTGTTAAATTTAGGCTGGCAGTACACTAATTATGTGACTACACAACCAAATGAGCAAATCCATTAATTAATATAAATATCATGAACATTTATTTAATGCTCACATACAGGGAGAGTCACCATGGCTACGAGCTGACTTGAGAGATATTCACCCAATTAAAGGTAACCCATCTATCATTTTAAAATGAGTTTTGGGGATGTGCCTTGTGATTCTCCTGTGGTAAAGTGGTGCACAGAAAGATCTATTGTATAACCAGCCCACAAGTGAGCATCCCTCTGATAGTGATGATAAAAATGAACACTATAATATATATTTTCACCACTCAGGAAACACGAATCGTTAAAGCATAAATCAATTCTCCTGTTTTCAAACTCATCCCTGATCCCCAGAGGTGCTGCTTCCACCTGAATTCCCCATCAAGTCTGGGAGTCACCACTTTCCCCCAGTTTTATCAAAGCAGCTGGGCTCGTAGAACCTGGGGAGCAATCCTCTGGACTTTCTCTCTTGGCTCCTCTCCCCGACAATCCAGCATTATCCCATTTTCACTTCAGCTTTCGTGAAGCAATCGCATTCCCAGTGGGAGTGACTGAGATCACCATCCCATTCCCCATAGTTAAACCTATCAACAGTTGCATGATTAATGCACTCCCTGCACCAAGTACAGAACGGAGATGGCTTCGGACGAAGACCTGAAAACAAAAGAAAGTCATGGTGAATTCCCCAAACTGTAATAATTTTCATTTGCTGAATATTTTATCTGAGATGAATCATTTTATTTGGTGTAGTTACTTCCTTCCTAGCTTGATAAGTTAATTTAAGCTGTATTAACCCAAATTTGAGCTAATTTACTGTTTTCTTTTTGTGGTTGTTTTCTTGGTTATAAAATTATCCTATAAATGAAGTCTCTTATAGTAACTTCAGTTCCACAGTATTTTGGAGGGTCTTAGCACATGGAGTAAAGGAACTCTATGAGATGGTGTTATGACAAAACTGAAGATAGTAATACTGATTTCTTGACACTAAAGATTTAGAATCTAGAAAGATTACTCATATACTTATATATAAGTAAAATCTTAGGAAATTTAAGGTTTCCCTCTAATATATTTATTGTGCAGACTTCGGAAAATCTTGGAGAGAGGGGTCATTTATGATGGGTTTCATGGCAGGGCTAGAATGTTTATTATTGCCCATTTAATCAACTAAATTTAAAGGTCCTCAAGGAAGGTGACTCTATCTTAGTTTTCTGTATTCTCTGGAAGCAATGAAAGTGTTGGAACAGGACTACAGACATATCCTGACTAGAATAAATACTTTGAGATTGTGTTTCTTTCAGGAAAGGTGTCCCTAAGTCACAAGGATTTTTATAAACACTTATTTACCATAAGTCACATTCCTTTTACAAGAGTGATTCATGGGTTAAGTGAAAACATAATCAGAGTTGAATGTGATTGGATAATGCCAAATACATCGAGTTAGAAGACTTGAGTTTGAATCCCAACTCTGCTTACTGTCCAGGTGAACTTGAATGAGGTACGTAGTCTCTCTGAGCTTCCAAGTCATCTGCTGAAATTAGAAATAACCAAATGTGGCACACAGCATTTGGGGATGATTTTAAGAAATACTATTAAGCCTTTCATAATTAGGGGTTCAAAAATCAATATTAGGTAAACTTGGATTTGATTCAGCAAGATTCTCGTGTTTCCAAGATGTTTTATTTATTAGTAATAATAGCTCTATGTATTGAATGTTGGTTGTGCATCAACATCGAAAATACTGTATCTGACGTTTAGTCTCATTAATCTTCAAATCAACAGCAACTCTGAGGAACAGAGATGAAGAAATCAAGACGCAGTGGTATTTACTTGCCTAAAGCTGGGAAGGGATGGCATTCGAGCCCTCACAGTCTGACTCCAGAACGTTTGCAATTAATCATGACACAAACGATTTCCCAGTGAACTGAACAACTGCACACTTCTGAATCTAGTAAGAATACAAGTTTTTAATTTGTTTTCTGTTAGGGAAAACGCTTTCCCTTCCCAAGGAAAATGCTTTTCCCCTAACAAAGGTACTTAGCTTTCTCTGAAGAAACCTCAGCTCTTGCTTTCACCTGTTTCACTGTCTCTTCATTGAGCAAAGAAGGAAGTGTTATCCGTTTGGTGAGGCTGAGGAATTGGGTTGTTGGACTCTGGACTCTGGATTAAGGCAGCCCCGCCCTCTCTTCATGACCCCCTACCCAGTTTGCTGGGCCTCCTCCGGGCAGCACCGAGTTGTCCTGCTGCTCTGTGACACCGCACATAAGTTCCATTAAAAGAGAAAGGAGAGGGAGTCAGGACTTAGTCCTGGTGCTAAGCTACCTGTAATAATTCTAACACATTGGTCCTATCAAATCCCATGTGTATGTATCAGTGGCGAAATATCTTGAGGAAACAGAGGTGTGATTAGCAATTAATTTCAAACTCTAACATGTGTTAAATTTGGCCAGTTCTATGGGTATTTTAAACATCAGTTGGAGAGTGGATCATAATGGATGAATGAATTTTTTGTACCCAAAAACCTACTTTTTACTCTTTCTCAGGGAATATCTTATGAAGTGTAGACATGAAATAAATGTGCTCTGAGCATAACTAAATATTTATTAAAGAAATAAATCAAGGGGATTTGAGTTTATTACCTCTTAAATATATTAATAACTACATCAATATATTTATAACTAAATGTATTAAATATATATAAAAGATAATATATGAGTGTGTTTTATTTTACATACTTGTATATTACATATAATACATATAAATTATATATAATATAAATTAGAGAGAGAGAGAGAGAGAAAAGATTTAAGATGAGGAGTCCTTGCAACCAGTCAAATCTTGATTCTAGCATTATCAGACATCTAACCATCTAATCTTTAAGTCACTTAATACCTCTAAACCTCAGTTCCACATCTATAAAATTAGAATAACAGTACATTGTTAGAATGAATCTGAGAATAGAATTTGTTAATGAATAAGCAATTTATCACCATGCGTAAATACAAGAATCACTCAGTGAAAGCTAGTGTTATTATATTATCACTATCATCATGATTTAATAAATAAACCAGTTACTCTTTTTTATCAACAATGGAAAAAAAGGAAATTATTTAAAATTTAGTAGGAGAAAACCCATCAAAGAATGAGCTTTTAACCTGTAAAATGTGTTAAGTATTTTCATAGACAAGTTTCTGAATTGTTATTCATCAAGCTCATTTAAAATAAGATCAATAAACATCAAGTATTTCTGAATTATTTAAGTGGAGGTAGGGCTTACCTATGATCTCTTCAGTTAGAAAAAGACATGTTAAGACTTCAGGGGAAATTTCATCCTTTAAAAAAAAAAGTTTATTGATTTATTTTTAGAGAGAAGAGAAGGGAAGGAGAAAGACAGGGAGAGAAACATCAATGTGTGGTTGCCTCTTGCACACCCCCCACTGGGGACCTGGCCTGCAACTCTGACTGGGAACCAAACCAGTGACCCCTTGGTTCCCAGGCCCATGCTCAATCCACTGAGCTGTAATAGCCAGGGCGAAACTTTATTCTTTCATTTCGCTTTGTCATCATTGATAAAGTGCCAGGTGTAATTTCTAGAACAAAATTTATGTTATATTGATGTTCCAATGAATTTTCTTTCTTTCCTCCAGAAACATTCTGATTGTGAATACAAGTTATTGTATAAACTTCCTCAACACCCAATGACCACTATTACTACTGCCCTTTTGACTGTGGCCAATTTCAGATTTAGAAGCTAAGTGACTGTCACTGCCTTGACTCCTAATTACTGAAGACACTGTGCTAAAATTGAGACAGTTGCTAGGAAATACAGTTTTGAGGGAACATTTCTGGTATCTTTTATGCTTATGTTGATGCTACAGATTAATGCAAAGCATGATATATCTCCAGTTGGTGACTAAAATAAATTCCACTGCAAAATGAAAGCAATCAGAAACTATTCTTGCATTCAGGTAGTATAAGGTGAACGTGTGTTTCCTCTTATTGTGTGTTGTTAGTATGTGTTTGAAGCTGCATGGTGCACTGCATAATTGAGAGATGCAGAACCAGGCAGTTTAAATACTAATATGTAGCTGTTGTCAAGGTAACATGGGAAGGGCATTGGGGAATTGTTTTCAAGTAAAAGGAAATGGAAACATTTTCCTGTATTGTTGTTAATATCATGCTTGTGTTTTATGTTTTGCTTTGACCCTACAGAATGCAAAATGTGATGTACTTCCAGTTGCTGACTACAATAAAACCTTTTATCAGACTTCAAAGGGAGCACAGTGAAAATGTCCTAGTATTCCATAATGCTCTCTGGTGTGAGGACACTATTAGCACATGTTTCGGTTCAATTTCAGCTGAAAGAGAAGTGAGTCAGGTAAAAAGATATTACTAGAATACCGTGGGGCTAAAAACCTGAATAAGTGAGACAGGGATTGAACAGACCCATTAAGCATTACATAATCTGAATTTTTATCAAAATCTTTGAACTTTGAGCAAATTTCATACTGTCTGGAGAAATGACAGTGAGTACTCATATCTATGTGGCTTTATATATTTTTAAGAAAAGTTGCATAGCACTTTCTATGAGTCAGGCCACATTTTATCTTCTGTACCCACTTAACTCATCTGAACCTTAGAACAACCCTGTAATTATTCTCACTTTACAGATGAGCAAACTGAGGGATGGAGGGATTAAGTAATTTATTCCTGATACAAGATGGGAAGTGCTAGAACTACAATTGGAACCAAGCAGTGTTGTTTTCACAGTCTGTACTCATGATTGTGTAGTTCTCTCCTTGTGGGCAGGTGTGGAGTCCTTTATTCTGTAAGTGCAGTCTCATAGAAGCAGAAATGTATCCTAGTCTCAGACCCGTGCCTTCCTTTTGTGGGTGAATGTCAAAATCCATGTGCTCCCACAGGGAGAGCCATGCGTTCTTGCCTTCCTAGATGCGGAGTGTGCTCAGTTTCGCCTTTTGGTGTTAGAAGAGAATTGAGCTGACCACGTATTTGGAGCCTTCTTTTGTTTCACCAGCTCCATCAGAGCTGGCTTCTGCACCTTCAAAAGCATGCCAGACCCACGGGCAGCCTCGGCTTGAGTGTTTTAATGCTCCACCACTAACTGAGGGAAGATGTTTGCTATCTATGTCATTTCAGAGCAAAACAAGATATTCTCGGGCCAATGACAAATGCTTTTGTATAGCATAATAATGTCATTTGGCTCATCTTATTCAAAGGGGTTTGGACAATAGAATTAACTGTACATGTCAGTGTGAAAATAAAACAATTCATAAGAACAAACAAAATAAAACAAAGGAAATGCAAATGAATTTAATTAAGACAAATGTCTTTGTTAGCTTTACTTCTTATAGTCTCTTTTTTTCTTTAAAGGTTATATTTATTTATTTATAGAGAAAGGGGTAGGGAGGGAGAAAGAGAGGCAGAGAAGTATCAATGTGCAAAAGATACATTGACAGGTTGCCTCTCGCACACCCTCCACTGGGGACCTGGCCTGCAACCCAGGCATGTGCCCTGACTGGGAATCAAACCGGTGACCTTTCGGTTCGCAGGCCGACACTCAGTCCACTGAGCCACACCAGCCAGGGCTACTTCTTGTATTCTATTAAAATAATTGCACGAGCACCAAGTTTAAAATTGGTATTATAAGACTTGGTGGATAAACTTTAGCTGCTACCCAGAGGAACTGAAAACCATAGCAGAAATTATTCTAAATATGAAAAGCTTATTCACTCAGAGTACTGAGTTTAAATTAAAATATCAGTAGTGTGCTCTAGTATTTGACTCTTTAATCCAGACCTTGGTCTGTCCAGATCAAGGTTGAAATATTTAAGCACTGGTAGAAAAATTTAAACTCTTTGTGTAGGTAACAAGGTAGCCTTCAATGTTTTAACAAAAACACACATATGGTAGATAATTACAAAATTTAGGTCATGAAAGTCTTCACAGGATCTTCTAGAACCAATGCTTTAGAATTATTTCTATGAGAGTCCTCTGGGCTGGTTTAAGGTCTAGGTCTGATTTCCTTCAAATCCCAAGTAAGGTAGGGTTTGAGACCAAGAGGCAGAGACGCTCAAAGCTGGAGGCTTTGAAAGAAGAGCTGAGGCTGGAAGGAAGCAACGAAAAACAAAGGTGGGATCTCTAGAGCAGGGTTGCTCGGCTTTCATCACAAGCATTAACTGAAATAGTTCACGCTTAAAAAGACAGGTAGGGATTCACTTGGAGGGGATCACGAAGCATCTGAGGATTGTGAGTGTGTGTGTGTGAGAGAGAGAGAGAGAAACATGAGGCAGAGAACACAGAAAAAAGTATTATTTTTTCCTGAGGAATTAGCTCTTAGAGACTAGTGTTCAGGACTACATGATGACAGTTATTTCTCAGCCTTATGGTGAGCATTTGACTACATTTTCAAATGTCACCACTTCATGTGACAAGTGTCAAGCATAGGTCAGTCAGTGATCCCTGCTTAGTCAAGAACTTGCATATGCTCACAGGGTAAGGCCTGAGAGTTGTAATGAAGAGGAAAATCACATTCTGGTCTGAGGTGGAACTCCCCAGGCAAGGTCCGACAACCTTACCTACCAGCCACCACCACCATGCTGAGGACATGGGCCCCAGATCAGTGATGGCAGAAGGGCCCCTCTTACGCAGGGCTCACCAGAGTGACTGTGAGTGGGGAGTGGCTGTTGTCTTCCTAAGAAATCTCTCCAATCTGGAGTGCATTTCAGTCATTTACCAAACATGCTCCACATAAATTATTCCAAACCGTGTTTACTTTCCTGGGTCTAAAATCCTGTAGATGGACGAAGTGCACATGGCCACAGCAAGGGAAAAAATCCTACTGGAACCCGGCCCGGTGAGCACAGCTTTTCCTTCCCCAAGAAGTTAAGTCCAGGTTTTAACCCTCTGGCATCAGATGTGGCCACACAATGGAATAAATTAAATTAAGAGACATATTTTTTTCCTTTTTGGTCAAAGACATGTAAATAAATTATCAGGAGAGCTAATATAAAAAAGAGATTCATAGATGAGTTTATCAAGAACAGAAGGAGAGTTCTCCAGTTCTTAAAAATTGCATCCCAACCTCATTCTCCTACAGTTTAAATACAATGACAGGAATGAGATCAACGTTTTCTTTCAATCTGTGAGTACAATTTTAGAGATTTCCAAGGATTTTGCTGTTTTGTTTTGTTGTATTTTGTTTTGTTTTGTTTTGTTTTGTTTTCAAACATTTTCTTGGGAATCAGGAATAGAAAAACTTCTCTCTCGGGAAATAAGATGCATTTCTAGTCGATTCCTCAGCTCATTCAACCTGAGGTTTGGGGGGCTGTATTACTTCCTCACAGAACTATTGTGAGAATTAATTAAGCAGCATTTGCAAAATCCTTCAAGATGTTCACATAAAAGGTGCTAAAGAAGAATAAAGTCTCCCACTGCACCAGAGAGGCCTCCAAAAGGGAGCTCCCTCCATGAACGTTTTTATCCCATCAACATCTCAGCATTTGGCCAATGCCAAAATACTGTCTGGAAATACTTGGACAATGGAATTCTGATGTTTGCAAGCTAATTTCTTTCTGGCTTGCTGTGGATATTGTATTCCTATTAGGCCATAATTAACACAGTACCCCAGGACTAGAGCATTTTTTACCGCTTTTTTCATTGGGGGGAATATTTTTGTTCAAAGGCAAACAAACAGCCCAAGAACCCCACAGCAATCTGGTAAAGGAGAGAATATCTATCTTTCTCTTCTGTTCTTTCTGGGACATGAGCTCATTTTCAGTTTTGACTGCACTTCCTATTTTCCAGATCATCAATGACATCCAACATGAGTGTCTGTTGTCCTTTCTTCGCTTGGAAGATGTCTGCAGCCATAGCCCCTGAAATCTTTCTTGGTACCCTCCAGGATCTTTCTGGGTTATTTACCTTTGTTGCACAATTTCCAATCATTTCGGGCTTGTGTGACCCAACTCAGCATTATTTCTAAGGGCCAGCAGTCTGCGGCCCCGAGTCATTGAAGCTCCTGTTTCCCATCACAGGAATCTGGGAATGCGAACAGCAGGAGGGATAGTGTGCAGCTAAAGCCACAATCATCAGTCATTCATCAGGTTAAATATCCTAAGGCAAGGGTCAGTAACATTGCTTCCCAGACCCTACTGCGCAACAGGCTTTGGCCCCACGTGAGTGGAGGGTGGGATGGCAGAGGGTATTTATCCTACTCGCTGCTCACTGCAGAGACAGCAGGCAGGAAACCCACATGCTTGCCCAAGAAGTCACTGCCACACTGAGTTGAGTTTTCATACTTCTTTTCCCTTTGCCCTTGTCATACAGAGAAGGGAAGTGCTGCATCGATCAGCACCAGAAACATAATACGCCTTCAGTTGATGTTTGTCATGGTAAGTCATTCAATCGGCAAATCTTGCTGAGTCCCTACTATGTGCCAGATGCTTTTCTTGGAATGGAGGTACTGAAGCAAGAAAAAAAGATAAAGTGCTTGTCCACGTACAACTCACAGCCTTGCAAAGGGAAAGGATGAAAAAAGCGTCCTCAGAACTCTTTCGGGACACCTACCCAGCTTCAGCACCTCAGGCCAAATGCGCTGCAACACTTCAGTACTGAGTTTGAGCATTTCAGCCCTTGTTCCCCAGACAATAACTGTACTTGTCTTTACGTTCAGCTGCAGCCTTACTGTTCCAATAGAGAAGCACCCCAAACCACTTCTGTTTACACCCTGTCCAGGGACCCTTTCAGACTGGAAGCTCCTACGGCCCTCAGATTTGAAGTTAACAAGAGGCATGTCAAGGCCCAGTCACGGGAGGAACTGAAAGGACCTGGAACTTTGCTCCAAGAAGGACGTGGTCACTCACTGTGTCCCCCCTCAGAAGCTGAGCTCCTTCTAAATGTCTTCACTCCCATCACTGAGGCTGTTTTGCAGGTGGCTGCCTTGGCACATTCAGACGTAAGGATTCCTCCAGTTCTTGTAAAACATTTCATTAAGTGTTTGGCTAAAATCAAGATTGATGGCGTTACTCATACTGCCTTTATCTACTAATTCAATTACTCTTTTTAAAAAAAGAAAAGAATATGTGTGTCTGAGATTTATATCTTGAGGCTTCAGCAGATGGCCTAAGAGTCCCCATTTTTCTTCCTACAACTTTGCAAGCAAAGCGCCCCTGCTGTGACACCTCATTATACGTCTCCTGGATATGTACACAGTTTGATAGTCCCTAGCTGACCAAGAGCTCCCCTGCAAGTTAAGGTGCTCAGAAAGAATCCTCTCTTTTCAGTATCATCTTGCATATTCACTGCATCCAACTCAAAGGGAAAACTTTTTTTTCTTTTTTAAATTTCAGTGAGCTGATGTGTTTAGCTGAGGCTGCATTTTTTTCTTTTTCATAAGAAATAAAGATTCTCAACACTATGGAAAGCCACACTAGTGTGTTTTGGGATTAATTTCCTAGTAACAATGGATTTAATACAAAACATACTTCTATTGTAGCAAAGAAAAAAGCCACAGGGAGCAATATGCATTCTGCAGCTTCTGCCAAAAAAGGCAATGTTTGTTTATGCTTTAGAGAAAATAAATTAATGTGTTTTGTTTACATTTGCATACATCTTTCTAGAACACATGCATATATAAAACACAGTTGTTGTTGTGTTATTATTAATATTTTTGTTATGGGGTCTTTTTTTTTTGTCAGTCCATATGGCTTCTCTGTGTGACTTTACCTTTATACCCTAAGAATGAATCTTGTAGCCCTTTCTAACTTGCCATAAACTGTGTGGCCGAGGTAAGAACTCTAGAAAGCACTGGCTTCCCTTGTGGCCTGACACTGTCATCATATTTCATGGAGATCATAGAGATATATATATCATCTACCACTCTAAACTCTGTGATTTTTACTCAATCTTATAGTTACTGTACATGGGACACAGTCATTTGGTCACATGAAAATGTTTTCCCTTCACAAGCAAATAAAAGTGGACAGGACATCACTCTCCATATATTTCCATTTCTAGATAAATGTCTTTTAACGGTGAAATACATGATAAAATTGTTGGTACCATCATGGAAATGATTTCTAATGACAAAGGCTGGTGAATTCTTTCTAAAGTGTTACTCACACTGAACAAGTGACTACATCCAAGTTTTGGAAAATCTAAATGAACCAGTAAAATTCTCATCCCTTTAAAGAATTGGGGCTAATATATATACTTAGACTTAGGTTTTATTTGAGGATTTTTTTTGCATATACCAAAAAATTCTCTTTCTTATTCTTCTCTGCTTTAAAGTAGCCCTAATGTATGACATCACATGTTCACTCTTATTACCTTCTTAATTTCTTTTTTTTTTTCTGTGCAATTCTAATTTGGTCACAAGTGTGTGAATGAAATACACTAATTGATTATTACTTATATTTTAAAGTTTTATTTTACATGTTTCTCTTCCCCCCCTTTTTTCCTGCCCTTCTTCTTCCTTTCCTATTGTTTTTCTTCTCTATTTTTAATACAGGCTTCAGTGTACATACGATTCGTATGGCCAGATGATCCAGTTCAACAGAAGCAGAGATGAGATGGAGTGATATTTTGTGCCCCTGATTATGACGTATGAAAAGAACACAGCATCTTTCCTATAGTGTTTATGCCAAGACAGCATGATCTGAGTTGGTTATGAGGAAGCAACTTACAAACGTAGATGTGTATTCTTTAAGAATTGGTGGAAAAATGATAGGACTGTCCCAGTCTGGAAGAGAACAAAAGCACATGAGAACTATATGCCATGAGTGTTCCCGGATGGGATCTTGGACCAGAAAAGCTGAACTTTATTAGGACCAATTTGAACTGGATCTGCTGATTGGATGGTAGTGTTATATCAGTGTTGATGATCTGACTTGGAGGTTTGTGTGATGCCTATGTAAGAGAGTGTCCTTGATTTGGGGATGTGCATACTGGAGTTTTAGAATTGTTAGGGCTTTGTGTTTTTAACTGGTTGCAAGTGGTTTAAAATACCAATGTTAACATTAACATGTGTGTGCATGTGTGTGTGAGAGGGAGACAAGAGAGAGGAGTGGGGAGAGAGGGAGAGAGACAGAAAAAGAAAGAGAGACCGAAAGAGGGACAGACAGAGAGGTGGTAGAGCAAATGCATTAAATAACAGTTGGAGAATCTGGGTAAAAAAGATGTAAAGATTTTTGCACTTTTCTTGTAATTCTTCTAAAATTTTTAAATTATTTAAAATAAATTGTTTATTTTCTTAGATAATTTTCCAGTATTTTAGTTACAATTTTTTTCCTATCCTGTGGTAAGCAATGGGAACAATAGTTGAGAACTCTAACAGATGCTCTCTCCAACTGAGTGTGTGTTCGTAATCCACATTCAATGTTCCTTCATTGAGGAAGCATTGCAACCCCTCTTATAATTCTCTAGGATTCTGCAGATTCCATTACTCTGGGAATTAGACACTCATCATTGATGTTTTCCCTTGGAGGGAGAAGAAGTATATATAAATTAATAAAAAAGTGTAAATACCTCAAGGAAAATAACATTCACAGTTTAATCAGTGTACCAGAACTTTAAGTTTAGTATCATTTTTTTAAATGAATAAAATATCAAAAGGGAAAAATTATTCAATGTGTGTAGAAACTTTACATTTCTGTTCGTCGATATACCCACATCTTTTGTCACTCTGTTCCTGCAAAGAGAACAATGGAATCTCTAATATTCTGATTTATTATATCAGCATCCACTGTATACTTAAAAATTATTATTATGTGGTTAGTTCTATTTTTAAGCATTCTATTTCACACTAAAGTGAAAATGCTTGAACTTTGAGTAGATAGATTATATTTCAAATTCTTGTTCTTAGATGTTTGTAGCTGCTGCTTAAATTGTCTGAATCTCAGCACCTTGGTAAGGTTGTTGAGAGGATTCAACACCTTTCATGTATGATTTGGGCCCAAGAAAATGACTGAACCATAATGGACTCAATGGCTAATAGCGATCCTTATTGCTTTTAAATATGTTGTTATTTCTGCTCAAAGATGGTAGGCACAACGAACCAGAATGAGTTGAAAGTTGTGTAGTATAGAAACCCCAAATGCCAAACAGTTGGAGTTAAGAAAGGAAGAAGAGAGAAGAACAGATAAATTATTCCATTTTTTATTCCTTGGTTTTGCTATTGTCATTAGCACCATCATTAACAGCCTTGCTACAACATCACTAGTATTTGTTCCACTGTTGCTCTATACCTGTAACATGTCCTTTAATTTTCACCACCACTCTCTGAGATGGTGCCTGTGATTCTCCCTCTTTTACAGAGAGGTTAAGTCACTTAGTCCAAGTCACCTGGACATCAAGTGGAAGACCTGAGAATTGAACCTACAGTCTGACTCTAAAGTTGGCCGTACCAGTATACTATACGCCTGAAGGGCTCCTCCTGGTGTCTTCCAAGATCCATAAAGAAAGTGGATGGTGGCATCCAAGTCTTAGATCTCATGTCAATTTTCTGGTCTTAAGATTTTTGAGCACCATTGGGAAGTTGGTTAAACTAAGAGATCAACAGTGGCCTTCCATCAAATAACAGAACTCAATGACCTGAGTGGAAGCCAGGCTGCTGCCGGGGTGTCAGGGATGCATTTTAAGCGGTGCACAACTGGCCACTGCATTAAGGCCCGATGGCTCTAGCCCTACTATTTGAAAGTAGATTCCAGTCTCGCAAAAGCAGTTTTGTCTTCCTTGGTCATACTAAGATATCTCCATTACTAAGCATGGTGCCAGACACAAACAAAGGGGGAGCTGTATAGTTGCTGAATGTGTGCGTAAATTCTTTCTGTATCATTTAGTGACACTCAGCAAGTAATCGTGTCACTGCTGCTACCTATTAACTTTGAACATGTTTCCCTACCTCCTGCCACAGTTTCCTTATCTGTGTAAACTAGAGATAGAAGTAGTACATACTTCATAGGATTATTTGAGGATTAAATACATGTACACATTAGTACTTACAGAACAGTGCCTAGCACACAGGAAATGTTGGCTATTATCATTATTATTTACTGTCAGACTCTAAAGTCCTGCCAAAGCTAATCAATACAGTCTTGAACATGTGCCTAACTTACTTCTAGGAGTACTTTCCAACGCACCAACTCTAAGGTATCTGCACCTATTTGAACAGGTACGTCATTATCTCTTCATTGTGTCAAGCATTGGTGTCACACCCACTGTGCAAGGCCAGTGTTAATCGAGCTATATTTGCATTCCCAACTCATCTTAAAAAAGCTCTAATCCTCTGGCATATTTCACAAGTAATTATCAGTAGCTCCATAAGTGATACAATACCCTCTCACCCTTGGATGTATGTGGTTTCTTAACTTTCTATATTTTAAGCCTTGGCTGAGAATTTTTTGCCAGTTACTCTTATTCTTTTCCCAAAAGGTCTTCATTAATTTCTAATTGTAGACTTCCTTATCTGCATTTTTCTTGTTTAAATAAAATTAGAAATATAAACGCTCAGGAATTTTGCCATTTTATATTCATCATTTTGCAATGCCTTTCTTGTTTTACTTTAAAAATGGTTTCCTCCCTCCTTAATTACACTTCATCTGATTTCACTAGAATTAACTCATTCTGTCCTTGCATCTTTTCCCCACTTATTTTAAGCAGGTACCATGTTTTTAAACTACTCCCTATTGTATCCTATTCAGATAAAATTTTAAGCTAAAGATAATTTGAAATATGTCTTCATCTAAGACATCTGACATTTTTCTTCATTAATTTCAAGAGGAATTGTAGCTGTTTTATTTAACAAAAGTACCTCTTTCCCTCTAATATTTAAGAGATTAAGTTTTTTCTTACTGTATAATTCATATTTCTCGACCTAAAATTTTCATTCTAAAAGTAAAATGTAGTGCATACCTGTTGCAACAAAGCAGCTATGATAAGTGTATGTCAAGAACCTTTAAAAGACATACACAATAAGAGAATAACAAAAGAATTATCTCTGCAAACTAGTACAAGACAAGATAGCATATGCCACATGAGGCTGTTATGAGGATTAATCTTTTCTCTTTATCTCTCTCTCTCTCAAATAGGTCTAGGTGTATACATATCCCCCCAAATAGACTGTGCCTGATATAGTCAATCATTCAATCATTACCTATATCTTGACCTGATTTTTTTGGATTCTTCCAAGTTTCTAGGCACTGTTGAAAATATCTAAAACACTATGATCTCACAATCCCTGCACCAGTTCTCCTTAAAACTTCAATCGCACTGACTTTCCATGTACCGGGTTCTACTGTCAGTTTAATTATTTCTTGTATGAATGTATTAGCTTCTGAGATTGCAAAGTCCCCTTTTCCAGGTACTTGAACAAGTACATAGGGTGTCAAACATTATATGTTATATGTACAACAAACATAATGACTCACTAAGTTCTGTACTGGAAAAATTAGAATCTTAACAAATGTCCTATGCTGTCTTAATCTGAATAGAAACAACCCCCAATACACACAGTATAGAATAATAATTAATTAAACATTAAATGTAGGGGATAATAAAGCTGTATAAAGTTGTTTCCATTCTTTCCACATCTACACATAATTTTACTTTTGATTTTTTTCATTATGTTCTGAGGTTTGCAATGTATCTTAATTGTCCGTGGATTTGGAATCTATTTCAAAAATCCATTTTTATAAATTAACTCTGGCTCCTATGTTCTCTAAGTAGACTTTCTTGAGTGAAAGAAAAAGGAAGAAGTAAGAAAGAAAAGAAGGAAGGAAAGAAGCTAGAAAAGAGGACAAGAAGGAAGATAAGGAAGGAGAGAGGAAATAGAGGGAAGAGAAAATAATAATAAGCTACCATTTATTAAATGTGTACTAATATATTATGATCCAGCAATTTTGTTAGGTACTTTGCCTAAATACTTAAGTTTAATATTTTCTATGAACTTACAAGACTATAGCAATGATATAAATTGCTCAATGTCACAGAACCATTGAGTGGAAAATCTAGAATTCAAATCCATGTCTGTTGACTTGAAAATGGATATATAATCATTTCACCTTTCAATCTTTCCTGAAAAAAGAGACCAGTTTAATCTGTCTCTTTTACTGTTATTTCCCTGTAAGAAGAATGATGATAACCTCCCATTGTCTACTAAGGAAAGGCCATTGTGAAGGCAGAAGTAGCAGATGAACCTGGAGAGATAGGAGGGGCCAGTTCATGGGGGAACCTTATGCCATTCAAAAGAGTTTGGACTTCATCCTGAACGTAATAGAATAATTAAAAAATTGAAGCAGGAGCGACATCATGAGATTAAAGTTATAGAACCATTTCTCTGGTAGAAAGCCCTATAAGGGGTTGATTATAGTAATACAACCTGGAAACATAAACAGTGGAGAGAAATCACCTGCACTGCTCTAAGTGATAAGGTATTAACATTCTCACTAAGGCTGATTCAGTGATAAGGGAGGAAGAGGGTCAAATTGTTGGCTGTATAGGCATGAAATCAGTGGAACCTAGTGACTCATTAGATTTTAAGAGTGAGGGAAAGTTAAGAGTCATGAATGACTTGTGGATCCCCAGCTTGGGTGTCCAGAAACAGATGAAAAGTCCAGCAGCTGAGACAGGAAAAAGAGCAAAGGAACCTTGCTAAATAAGATGGTCTTTTCTGCCCTCTCACCTTTGCCCATTCACTTCCTTTTACAATTTTGCAGACATAGCTCCTCTTCCTGAAACCCTATCAACTGCCCAAGGCCCAGTTCAAATGCCGCCGTTTACAAAAGGACTTGCTTTCAATCAATGAGGGAAAAGTGACACTCCCCTTCTCTGAATTCCTAGTGAATTTATTGGCACAATTTATTTGATAAGTATCAACTTCTCCATTTTGCAAGAGTGGTCTGTGAATCTTCTGATAGTCTACAAAATTCCTTAGGACTAAAACTACATCAATTCTTTGCAATTTTTGTATCCTCAATTGATCTGTGTGATATGTAAATAAATCCAAATAGTTTTAAATATGAGAAACAATGCCTGGTGCTAGACTTTTTTTTAAGAATGTAGCATCTACTACAAATCAGAAGCACCTTGGAAGCAGACAGTGTATTTGCACAGCTATTATCTCATAAGCCAATATTCAACTTAGTGCTTATCTCAATGCTAAGCACCTAGTATGGAGCCCCATTAACACAAGTCAAAGAACATGTATAAAGGACTCAAGGACAAGGACAACAGTGGGGAGAAGGGAGGACTGAATGTGAGGTGAGGGGTCTGCAGGGCAGGAGAGAACACTGGGATGAAAATGGGACAACTGTAATAGAACAACAATAAAAAAACACTCTGATAGACATAGCACCTCTTTATCTATTTTCCTTTATCCAATCCCTCTATGGTCCTGATCTTTTATGGATGGCATCTTAGCAATGAACATGATCTCAGCAGATTTTGTTTACTAAAGGTAGTCCTAACCTCCTTCACTCAGATGCATGGTTATCTTCTTGCCAACCTCCTACAGTCCTTGCATTTTTGTATAAAGACATTTTAGTACTTTCATTTTTTTCTATCATTCATCATATGCTACAGAAAATTCTATCTTCTGCCTAATTTTTTTTTGAAAAGCTGCTAGCCTGCCAGTTTTGGCAGAACAAACTAGGAAATGGAGTCTGGCAACAAAAAGGCACCAAGCAGCAGACAAAACTCAAGGTTTGCAAAGTAGTGATGCTCTTCAACCTGTTGTATATGGTGTGAAATTAGATCCTATCAATGTCACACTCACCCCCGGAGCAAATGTCCTTTTGTGACAACTACATGCTGTGCTTCAAGCCAAATGACAGAATGAAATTTCCAACAATTATGTTTTGAGAGCAGAATCTCTCCAGAAGTATCACCATGTTATTGACTGGCCTTTAGCTACTCCCAAAGTAATAAGTGGCCACCACCAGCTTAGAAATCATTCACTGGGGTAAAGGCAGACATCTGCTGGGATACAGAACAGACTAATGTAAAACGGGGATGTTACTTCTGAAAGTCAGGAGCGCCCACTTGGATTATAACAGTAGGGAATATAAGAGAGAACCTGTCTTCCTTTTTTCCTTCCTTCTTCCCTCTTCTCTTTCTTCCTTCTTTCTCAGCCTCGTTTGTTTTTTGAACAACTTTTACATTGAAAACCTATCAATTTAATGCCAGAAACTATGTTTAGAACTGAAAATCTAGTGGTGACCAGGTCAGAAAAGAATGAAGGAGAGAGGAAAGGGATCCCTGTTGTACCACCCTCAGCTGAATCCTTCACATGAGCAAATGGCACCTCTTTATACATGTTTCTTAGACTTACATCTCTTTGTGTATGCATAAGAGGATAATCAGAGACAGGTTAATTCCACTGCAGGAACATTAGCAAAAAGGTCCATGGACTATAAGAGCGTAAGAGCACTCTTGCCTGCGGCTTTTACCTAAAAACCGTATTTGGGGTTGGGGAGGACTGGTCTTCAGACTATTAAGAAGTTGTGACTCTTGCTAAACATTTCGATGGGGCTTGATTTACCTTACAACAAGGTCTTTTAAAAACGGTGGATTGAACCTCCTAACATGCACTTCAGTCATAGTGGTTCAGTAAAATAGGAGAGACTGGGAAGAAACTTACCTATTCAACTCGAAAACAGATACAGATA
Organism: Tonatia bakeri; assembly: GCA_004024845.1. NCBI lineage: Eukaryota > Metazoa > Chordata > Mammalia > Chiroptera > Phyllostomidae > Tonatia > Tonatia bakeri. The sequence continues at coordinate 151,777 of PVIA01001354.1, read as the reverse complement.
GTCAGTGTGTATGTGGGAGTGGGGGTGTGTGCATGTGTACAGATATCAATTAGAGTCGTGAACAGCATCCTAAGATAATGTTTATTGAAAAAATAGATCCATAGTATTCCAACAGTAACCAAAAGAAAACAGTTTTGGAAATGTGCTTTCAAACAAGGTAAAACAAGTGGCTTTATTTATAATAAATAAGACTTTCTGAGTCTTTAAATGCCCACGTCATCATAAGCTTCTGATAGAAAGGTATAAAGATTTAATGTATACCACTCTGAGCAACTCTTTGAAAATTAGCATAAAGAATCCTCTGCATTTAAAAAACTGCAGATCAGGGAAGTTAACTAACTCATCCAAAGCCACCAGCAAAGCTGACTGTCCTGGTCTGTTCTCTTCCCACTGCTCAGTGGGCACCAGATGGCTAAGTGGTTCTCTAACTTGGGTGACACCACCTCCTCTTTTCATCTCTGTGCTTTAACAGAAAGAAAATCTAATGTTCTCATATTTGCCATACTTTGGGATGGCCTCAGCTATAAAAGATAAGACAAGACATTTTATTGTACATAATCTCAGAAGTACAATGATAAACTCTTGGACTTAAGTCTCAAATGAAACTCCCCCTAAAGAAAAACATTAAAATAAAATCCTGAATGTCAGAACAACTTAGAGAAAGTTGACCCTCTAAGTCCTCGCTCAGCTTTGTGTGTGTGCACATGTGTGTGGTTTTGGCTTTTCCATTTGTTTGCCCAAATGTCTGAGAGCATTTCCAAGAGCTATAGGTTATTTCCATTTGTTCAGTCAATCATTCATTCACCAATACATCCAACTGACACTTGTGGATCCTTAACTCTCAATGCATAGAGTTTGATCCCAGCCCTCAGAACCACCACTTTCCTACCCGGAGTGTATATGTTGATGTAGTGGAAACTGCAGTTGAGAGAGACATTCCTTCTTAGAACTCCAGATTCTGTTCCCACCTGCACTTACTCTGAGCTAACTATTCAGCTAACTTTGCATTCACACTGAGATTCATTCAACATGCCACCATTTAGCAAAAGAAGCCCTCTATAAAAGGATCTCATTGGTTCCTAGAAACAAATGAAGAGCACCCACCCCTCCCATTGGTGGAGGGAAACTTACTACTTAATGCAGAAGTTAGTGAGGACAATCAGTAATAAAAACATGAAAGACATGTTTTTTGGCTAAGTGGTTCTCTAGACTTTAAACTTAGACTTTACCAGTCTATGGCTGGTAAAGGCTTTGCAAACTGGCTCTTCAAACTGGTTCCCATGTGAAATGTAGACTAGCAACCTGCAAACACTAGTCTCTGACCATACCACCCTGAATGCGCCCGATCTCATCTAGACTGGCAAACACGGAATGAACCGGAAGAACTCGTGTGGACCCTCCTTTGACCACCACACCTCACCTTGCTGTCTTGTCCCAACCCCGTTGCTCTATCACATACCTGTTTCCTTTACAGGTACTTCATATAATTTGTCATTCTATGAAATCATCTTTTTTTCTTCTGGATTCTTTTTTTTTTTTTTTTGTCGTCAGTTTCCTTTTAGTTGTTTCTTGTTTTATCCCCAGCATTTAGGACTTTATGGGCACCTAGTTGCTGATCAATAATACTTGTTGAATGATAAGTGAATTAATTAATGCATGGCGTGACTAAAGCCTCTTTTATTCTTCTGCCTCATCTTAACCTCAATAATAACCTATTTTTTCTTTTACTTTCCACTTGATATGCTGAGATATTTAGTTGGAACTAAATTGTCTAAAAATTACTCTACATTCCTCTGGAACTCTATTACAAATGCTAAGATAAATATATTTTGTTTCAGTTAAGATTCATGAAGGTGAGGCCAAACCATTGTCCAGTCAGAAAAACTGCCACTGGCCTATTTCAGACATCCTCAAAAAAAAGTGGTATTCTATGTGAGAAAACACCCAAATTCCAGTATACGTACGAGAACTCTAGTTTAATTTTTATCAGAACCTCCCCCAAGACTAGGTCCTTTCAGGCCCTGAGCGAAGGGCCCAGGTGACTTTGACTAGCTGACTCCATAATCACAGACGCAGGCTGCTGCCTACATCTCTTCACAAAAGATTACTATTTCTAAAATTTATTTCTGTATGCTTCCGTTGCTGTTTTATGGATAACAATCGGTTATCTCTGAAAAGAAATCATGCATAATGCAAATACCTTTACCAGCAAGGAAGGAAGGCTTCTAGAAGGAATCCCGGCCTTCTTGAGAGTCAGGCATCCCTTCCAAAACTATCGCCAAGAACAGCATCGTTGATCACCAGTCACCTGTTCATTTCCCTTCTCCACAGCCTCCAGCCAGCCAGCCACAAAGCCCATTATGAATGCAGTTTTGAGTTTGTCTGGATGAAGTGGATAGTAATTAGTTCCTTTTACATTTGGTAATTTTGTTAACACAACTCAGTAGGTGTCTCGTTAATTTGTTCATTACTAGGTGGATGAAAATGTGCATCTCTTCTGTGAATACCAATTATTCCTAAATGAGGCAATTTCACCAAGACACTGAAATTTTCTCATTCTTCCCTGGTTTAAGAATATCACTTCCAAGAATGAACAGTTCCAAACAAAGAAAGCTGTGGGAAGTGTAATATGGTACTCATATATAAAAAGGGGGGTGTGTCCTATTACTTTGCAATCTGAAAAGGAAGTCTATTTTCAGGGTGATTAGGAATTTAGGGGGAAGAGGCAGGACATGCTGGTGGTGGCAGTGTCTGCTGCCTCAGACTCAGGTGGTCCCAGATCTCCCACTGCTCTCTGCAGAAACTGAAGGGACCTGTCACTCTGGGTGCATAACAAGAACAAGTGGTTATCTCATCATTTCTGGTTGATATGGCCATACCCCAGGATCCTCACCACCAGCAAAACAAAGGAAAATCACTTTCAAAATGTTCCAAGGAGTCCTCTAATCCCACTCTTATGTCCTGCTGGAAAATATTTCTTTTATGAATCCAAGCAGTTGCATAAATTTCAGTCTTCAAATAATGGCATTTTGGGGAGGTAGGGGGTACATGGCAATTTTCCCCGTAAGGCCAAGGAACGGAATAAGTACCTCTTTGGGGTAAACAAAGTAGAGAAGGAAAGGATTCGAGTTCCCTAAGAATGAAGACTGTTCCTTCTTGCATGTGTATCCCTGCACGCAGCATGCTCCTGGCACACAGCAAATGAATATGCAGACATCCATTTCCCCCTAAACAGGTTTCCCCCTGGGGCACACACATACTTTCTGTATCCCAAGTCCAGAGAAAGTGATGTTTGCCCTTTAGTCAATGGGAGTGATTCACAATGAAAGTGAAAGGGCTTCCCTGTAAGCCCCAGTGACTTCTGCCTTGACTTTATTTCCGACCACACGGGAGAAGCAAACCTGTCGGTGAACTTCAGAGCTCTCAGGGGTGACCCACCAGAGAAGCAGGGAGACACTGCTTGCTGTTCCTCTGCTTCCATCTCGAGTCAGACGCTCCCAGACAACGCCCCTCTGCCAACTCCAGCATTTTCTCTGCTCCCTTCTCTTTGGGTCAATCTCTAAAATATTCCTTTGTTCTTGAGGAAGTTAGGGTGAAGTTAGGAATTATCTTGTTATTTTTTTCTGTCTCAATTAGGAGTGAACATTGTCTTGTAGGGCTCTTGTTTCCTTACTGTTAGAATTATTCTTTCAGCTACCTTCACACCAATGGAAAAATAAAACGGGGTGCAGACTAGATCTCCTGTTCACTATAGATCCCTATGTGATTACATAGTGTCTGGTATACAGCAGTCGTGAAATGAATACTGTTATTTATTCATAGTGGATAGTAGTAGGTAACAACAAAAAAATGAGTTCATTCTCAAGTGGTCAAGGCATTGCCTTATTTTACATATTTTAACACATCGAATCCTCAAAATAACCAGAAGAAATAGAAAAATGATGTCACACCCATTTTAAGGATGAAGAAACTGAGGCGCAGTGAAGTGGCTTATCCAAGAAGTAGCATACCGTGTAAGCGGCCATGCAGGGAATATTTGCTCCCTCTATTATCATTCACCCCTGGAGAACGGAAAACTGTGTCATGGTTGTCCTGGTATCTCCCATAACGTCTAGTAAAGAGTCCAGCATCCAAGCCATGCAGTGTAGCTGTAGGGAGCTCAGGATTTTGAGGGAGAGTGTCAGCATTCAAATCCAGGCTGCATCACTTGCTACCTGGGTGACATTACTTAACACCTGTAAGTGTCGATTTCCTTTTATTAACGTGGAGACTGCCCCAGTATAGTCTCTTAGTATAGTGAAGCATCGCATTGAGCACGGGGGCTGCTCTGCAACAGGCATTCAATAAATGTCAGCCAGCATAACTCAGTGGCTAACCTGGTACCCAGCACACTAAGAGCTCAGTTAACTATTTGCTGGGTGAATGAATGAGTGAGCATGGAATGCCTGCATTCCATTGTTTTCCACAAGGGCCCCAAGCCATGAACACAGCTCTGCTCCCCATCTCTGGGGCTCATACAGCACGGTTGTCAGCTCTTGGGTCCTGCTCGTCTGTTCACACCTTCAAAGCAGTAGAAGGAACATTGAACAGGAGGTGTCTTATTCCACAGGGCGCTGCTAAAAGCAAGACTGATAAAATCTGCACTCTTTCAGTCTCAGACCTATTGGGAGGCTCCTTGGCTTAAACGTGGATTGGGGACACATAAGGGGAAAATGAGTCTCCAGATTGAACTCTTTACAATGTCACACAGCACAGATGTCGGAAATCTGCGGAGCCCAATGAAACGGGGACACCTGAGTTAAAGACGGGGCTCTGGGAGACATCAGCTTTGTACGTTTTCTACGCTGGGTGGGAGCCAAGTCCGTGAGAAATTCTGCTGTCATTTCCTTTCACAGCCACTGGCAAATGAGTGTGAAATCTGGTGAGCTGAAGAGACAGGCATGGTGGCAGAGATTTAACAGCAGAGTTAAGTAGATGAGACAGAAATATGCTTCAGGCCTCGAGAGACCCGAAATATGGAAAGCAGAGAGCAGAGACCCATCCACCCAGAGAATGGAACATTTAAGAATTGCACTCCTTTCCAAGGAGAGAAGTAAGTGAGCAACACACAGGAGGATCCAGAGGAGATAGAAGCCCTGTGGGGGGGCTGCTGGGTCAATTTCTCTTGGGTCCCTTCTTACTTTAACATACTGGGAGCCTGCAGCTGGCTCTGAATATAAACACTATTTCTTCAGAAGAGCACATGGAGAATGTAACATATTAATACTAACACATTCATTTAATTTCCATTTATTGACACGTCGTTTTTCATTTTGACTTTTTTTTTATCCTCCAAAGGGCTGTTTCATCAGACACGGAAGAAGGCCATCAGCAACGGAGGATGTCTTTATGATGCTCCTTGGCTGACGCAATAGCCCGGCAGAGACCACGAGGAGGCTTTTGCACACATGGACTCAGAAACAGCATGGTCCCACCACCGAAACCGGTTCCCATCCTGCATGGCATCTGGTCCCAAAGGGTGCCAGGGAGGTCTTTGTGGTAGGTGGGATCTCTTTTGCAAAACCACCATGTGACATGCTCCTGAAAGGCAATCGCCTGTGCTTGCCAGGATTAGAACAAAACTTCAAGGGAACTTGGATTTCCTCACTGTGGATTTAGAGACTGCCACATAGGAAAGTCCACACTTAGAAACAAGAATAACAAAGTCTACCAAACTTCATACAGGTTGCAGACAGGTAAAACCTTTAGGGGTACTTTCCATCAAAATGATGTGCCACAATTATTAACGTCGAACCCATCTAATATCCCCATCAAGACATGGTGTGTTAACTTCCGTAGGTTTTGCAGGTAAATCAATCGGTACACAGAGATGAGTGAGTTTGCCGCAGGCCCTACCATGAGTCACTGCCGACCTGAGAATTACAGCTCTGAGCTCCTAACTTGCAGCTCTGAGCTCACACCTTCAGAATCAATCTTCTTAGATCCACCAGACAATGGCTTCAAAAGCATTTGCAGCAATTAGAGAAGGAACAGTGTCTCCTATTAGGACACACCCACCCCATTCTCCCTTTGGACCTTGGCACAGTTGCGGCCCGTGATCAGGGAGCAGGAGACCTAATTTAGTGCTTGAAGCCTTCCACGTCCAAGCAGACGTCTTAATGGTAGAAACCACACCTTATAAGGAGAAAAGTCTGGAGATGGGAACTCTCCTGGCATAGCTTGTGAGGAGGAGAGTCCGGGTATGGGGGAGCAAAGAACCAGGCATCTCATTCGTTTGTTCTTGAACTTGAAACTGATATGAACTGAGTTTAACTAATATTACACCATAGCATTGTTCCCAAAGTGATGACTCACAGTTCTTGAGAGAATGTCTTTTTCTTCCTTGCAAATGGATACCATATATTAAGAAGCACTTAAGGAAATAAAAAGAGTGCTTGGAGTTTTCAGCTCCAAATGATGCCTTCAGCCAGGTACGTAATGCCAACGGCATTCACGGAGCTTTCACTGTGATCCAGACCAGCTACATTCTATGGGGAAAGCAAGGAGGATCACAAAGAATATTTCAAAGCTAGTACTTTTTTTCACATAGGTTAAATAAGTGAGTGTGAAAATTCAGCTATTAAAAAAAGTGAGAGGACTATGTTCATGAGGATTCTGCAAACACAACCACATCAGTGGTGGGGAGGAGGACGGGAGGGACAGAAGCTGGTCCAGAAGCTTACAGGTTAAATCTAGCAAACTAAATTATGGATGCCCCTCTCGAGGAAGAACACTTTTTACTTACCACCCCCTCTGATTTAGCTTCTCTACTGTACTTCTAAGTCAACTGGGAAAAAGTATTTGTGGAGTGCCTATTCTTCTGGCAAGGACGGTGCTAAGTAAGGGTGAGAGGGCAGTTCCCACTGCTCTCAGAGCCACCTTCCCCAGTTCTGTGGAAAGACTGAATGGGGAAAGCCATTCCTCAGGGGGCACTCAGAGGGAGATGGAGGTAGCTGCAGTGGACACTCGCCTGCTCTTCGAAAAGGTTCTCAGCTGGTCTGGAGACAGGGTGGGCTCTTCATAGCAAGTGGGATCAGCAAAGCCCTTCCATTTACGCTCTAATCTCTGATCCTGTCCACTCCAGCACCAGCTGGGTGCGGGGGGAGAGGGGAAGGGGGAGGGGGGTGGAGACTTCATTTATACCACAAGCAGGGCTGTTTTCGTCTTTGTATGAGGAGATCTAACTTTTCTTCACGCTGATGCTGCTTTGTTCTGTGACCCCAAGAAAGCAATGGATCCCTGTACCCATTTTATAAAACTGCCCAAAACCTTGCTTCTGGAATTTTTAAGTAGAACAACCAAGTTTAAAAGTTTGATTTCAAAAGGTTTTGAAAGCACTTACATAAGCAGTGATGGGGAGGTTGGATTTGATACTCACTGGGAAAAATTTGGGGGAAGAAATAGATGACTCAACTCAGCATACGCCCCAGGACCACATCACCCTTTGAGCTTGCTGCCACAGATGGCTGCCTTTCTGCTCCGAGGCCTCAGAACCATCCAGCGAGGTCTCCACAATAATAGCTGGGCAAAACTTTATCAAAGGAAGAAGCAGAAAGGCCTGACAGATGACGCTTCCAGCATTTCAGCAGCCAGGTTAGCTTTGTTCTAATGCCATTCTGTCAGGTTTAACAAGCAGATATTAAGAAAAGTTTATAGAGAATCGAGATGAAAGGGTGTCGGTGGGGATGAGAGCTGCCAGGGAGCATCTCGAATCACAGCTGGGTGTACACTTTGCCGCAAGTGACTGAGAGAAGGAGGAGGTTTGATGCAGGAGCAGCTGTTTCCAACTGCTGCTAGAAGCAAGGCTTAATCGTCCGGCACCCTGGCACCCTAGCACCCTGGCACCAGAGAGTCTGGAGCTCCACCTGGAGAGAAACCCAGCAATGGAGTGTATGCTGGGTGTGAGCTTTTTCATTAGATTAGACACAAATGATGTATTTGCAGAAAGTGGGTCCTTGACTGATCCTGACCCAGGATGACATCTCACATCCACAATGAGTCCACCTTCACATGCAAAGGACACTAGAAGCAAGAAATAAGGAAGAGATTCAAGGAGGAGATTAGCAATTTTGGGCTTAGAGGTGAACTTGAAGAGTAGGGGGAGTGGAAAATGGCAAAGGCTGGGGGAGCCCTAGTGAAAGGGCATTTGAGAGCTAGGCAGTTATGTCCTGGCATGTACGGCAAGCTGATTGAGCACTCTTTTATCAATTTGCAGTCACACTAAATTCTTCCTGAGTCCACATTCCTTTCCACCGAGTGCTTTCTGAAATGTGAATGAGTCAAGATACCTCAGAAGGGCTGCGTGCCATCAATATAATGAAGGTCAAGTTTCAAGCCCCATGCAATAATGCTATCTCACTCACCCATTTGTTCCCTCTCTCTGCTAAGCCCCATTTCTGCAAATTAAAATCAATCAGAAAAACAATGATCATATTGGTTTGTTTCTTTTTTAAAAAAACTCAGTTTCAAAATAATAACTCCCCTTCTAAATGCGTAGATATCACTTCTATTTCGGCCGTGCATCTTTTCCACTGGAGGCTGTTCATGCTTTCTTTTTGTAAAAACAGAATTATAAATAGCAGGCATCCTATCCCAAATCATTAAAAAAAAAACAAAACTCTCACACATCTTCCAGCAGTGATGCAATAATGCTTGCATTGAGTGAGCTCCTTCCACAATGAATTACAAATGTATTTTTCTTTTATTGATGTGAAATTCACATAACATGAAATTAACCATTCACATAACATGAAATTAACCATTTTAAAGTAAACGATTCAGTGGCATCTGGTACATTCACAATGCTGTGCAACCATCACTTCTATTTAGCTCTGCATGCTCCCTCTTCCTGGCCCCTGGCATCATTGTATCATCCAACAGTGTTTGTTTCTCCATGCTTTGTTGTGGCTGAGTAAGTAAGTATTGCTATTCCCTTTAGAAGGCTTCCCAGTCGCGTTGCATTGGGGGCTTGCTTTCTCAAGGTCTGACCACAAATTAAGATCTTCAGTCTTGAAACAAACGCTGCCCCTAATGAGGTCTCCGCCACTTCAGGAATGCTTTCCATTGTTCTGAGCCACCACAGTTTGGAGCCAAGCCTTCAGTAGTCCTTTAACACTGATGCTCATTTCTTTCTTTATGCAGCTAGTGGGTTTTTCCTCACAGCCAAATGATACACCTGAAATTCATTTCATCGAGACTTCTTTAAGTTCTCCGTTTAACAGGTAAAGAACACAGGTAACTCAGCTCCCCAGGGTTAAATGGTCTTTCAGCCAAAAGATCTAAATCAGCCGACAGATTCAAAATCACAAACCCTGAGTTTCCAACCTCCCGCCTGCTACGCTGCTCTGGGACTTAACACGCAAGCACACTGACTTCCAGTGCAATCCCCCTATTTTTAGTTACGAATAACTTTTAAAGAAGTTTCTCTTTGAAAGTGTGAGGGTTTTCAGCAGTTATTTTTGTGATTCCTAAGAAGGAAGACCTGGCTTTTTCCACCTCAAAAATGCCAATTTTTTTCTCTCTTTTTACCTGTGACTCAAATAGCTGAATTGTAACATGCCCTAATTTCTTCTCTTGCAGCTCCACTTCATTCAAGGAGAGCAGTTTTACGAAATCCAAAGGGGAAAAAAAAAAACTCATTTAAAAATCATTTCCTCACATGCATAGTGAAAAGGAATTGTCTAATAAGGTTCATTTCCATTGTTACCTGAGGCCATGGGGAGCTGTGCAAAAGCACCGTGCTCTTTCCCTCCAGGCTGTCAGTGGGCGTATTGTTTCCCCGTCAGTAGAGAGGAGAACATTTTCAAAGAGATCGGAATGCCAAAAGGAAAAAAAAATCTTATAAAAATGCCATGGAGAGTTTTTCTCTATCCTCTATTTGGATTTCTATTTTTAAAATTAAACTTGTGTTGTTAAAAAAAAATCACTGCTGCAAACATCATTAAGTGTAACAGGATGGACACAACCTAACGCACACCAAACAATCCTAGGTGTGTGGGTTCCAGGAAGGTGTTTGTTTCTGAGTCCTTCCTCGTTTTGTTTCAACTTGGAGGTGTCCAGTGTTACTCGTGAAAAGGGATGTCTGAGACCATTCTCTTCGGTGATAATGAGAGGACCGTTGACACTGAGGCTAACTGGGGGGTGCATGCATTCAACGATTATTTTTAGCACTTACACTATTCTTCTTACTTCTCAAAAACACCCTGTGGAGAAACTGAACCTAGTCTTTTCCAAACCAGAAAACGCTGTCCATTACTTCGGCCATCTTCGAAAGGGATTATCCCATGAGTGTACTGATGGGTTAACTCAAGGCCACATTGAGGACTCAGTAGAATTGTGAAACTGGACGACTGGTGAAGTCATTTGTGCAAAGGGTAATACACTTGCAGCCCAACGTTACCGGTTCCATTCCTTTGTGTACATACTGATTTCTCAGTCCTCTTCCACACCCATAGCCCGAACCTCCCCCCTCACACCCGTGCCTCAGTGGTGAAAGGAAAGCAGGCACGGATCCACCCAGCTGCTAATCCATCATGCACTTAGTGGACCTGTGGTCCCTTCTTATGCCAAAGACAAAATTCCTGTTAGCATTAGAGTAACGGGGAAGAAAAGAAAAATAGAATGCAGGGAATCCTACTTAAGTATTAAGTATTAACTCAAATATTACCCAAAATCTCTTCACAACGTACAACTCAAAAATGGCAATATCTCTATCAACTCGTATGATTCATATAAGAATTCTAGAGATGTCTTATTGACCCCAGTTTTTCTAGGGAAAGACTTGTGATCTTTCCCCTGACCCTAATTCATGGAGCATGAACTTGAATCTAAATCTTCTGAGTGTCAATAATATTTGTGTTCTTTATCTTTTTCCCAATCCTTCATTTTAATTTAAAATATTATACCAAGTCACTCATTCCATTCACTCTGTAAACAGTTATGGAGCAGCTGTGACTCATCATTTGTGCTAGGAAACGTGATTTTGAAAAAGGCCAGTAAGACCCAGCTCTCAACTCCAGGCTTATATGTCCAGTACACAAAAAACCAGCAGAGAGAATTACGATTATCACAGAAGCCCAACATGCAATGGTGGTTCAGAGAAGGGAAAGACAACTATGAGGAGAACTTCTTGGAGGAAATTGATCTGCTGGATCTCTCACGGACAAGTAAAGATAAGAGGAGAAAGACACCTCAAAGACACAGGGATAGAAAAATAAAGAACAGAATCAGGGCAAGGTGCTCGTTGTTGGTGAAAACTTGCACCGTGTGAGTGCCTTGCTCACCTTGCTCACTGCCAACGCCCAGCACCTCTTTCTGGGGGTGTCTCATTTCTCCTGAAGCAAAGCAAAGCTGTACTATCTCTAAATCAGCAATTTGAAGTTTCTACACCCCTAAGTAACAGTGTACTTCTCACAGAACTGAGTGCTCACAATTGGAAATTGGGTGTTTGGTGGTGTGTTTTAGTGCAGTGTGTGTTTGTGTATGTGTGTGCATGAGTGTGCAGTAAGGAATCCCGAATCCTTCATGTTGTTAACTGATAGTAAACACATTCAGTGTGCCAAATGCATACAGAGACTTGGCAGGGGAAAGGCAGAGGCAATATTATGTTTTCGCCATGTGAGGCAGAGTAGGAACAATGCTGCCTGTCTCTTCTCTCATCAGATTTGGCAGCTGACAGACCACCTTCAAGAACTCATATCACGGGATGAAAGGAAATGTGTAACTGAGCCACAGAGTTGTGTGATGGCTGCCGTACGTCAGTGCGACACACCTGCTCGCATATGCCAGGTATGGGTCCTGGGATGGCAGGGTGAGCAGATGGGAACTTTTACCTGGAGGTAAGGTTTGACTTTCAAAACCTGACAGTTGGCACAGAGTGAGAAGCAGACAGACACACGTAGGACCAAGAGGACACTTCAAAGTGCCTAGTGTAGTTAAGACCCATCCTAGAAGAGTTAGGAAGGAAGCCCCTAGAAAGGCAGCTGCGAAGTTAGGTCTGTCTTTAGTGTCATTCATTCAGTCATACTTCCTTACATCTTTTCTGCACCTCCTTCCTTCTTTTGTTTTTTTGGATATGCTTTTTGTTCACAAATATAGACATGTAAGGTCACCGGGCACAGAGTCTCTTTTCAAACAAGCATTCAACTGCAAATGCATGGCACATTTTTTAAGTCAAGGAATTTTCTGAAAACGTCATCTCTTTTACCTTCACCTAAAACAAAGTTTTTGCCTAGCATATTCTTTCAGCATGCACTTGGATAAAATGAACCTGAAAACATCTCATTGCCATCACTGTGAGCCAAGGACATGGAACCCAGGATCATGGATGCATTTCCTCTCGTGCCATGACATAAATTCTTCAAGGTGGTCTGTCAGCTGCCAACAGGCTGGCCTTTCCGTGGAAGCACTGATGTGAGAGGTGCAGAACACAGGGTTTTTTTTTTCCCTCCAAGTCTCCAGGCTGTAGCCTAACCAGCCTGGCTACTGCTCTTGTGCCACACCCACTCCGAAGTCACAGGCGGAAACGCACATGGGCGGAGCCCTAGGAAAATCATAACAGAAGAGTCAGTTAGCAAGAAGGCAGCCCTTGTCCATGACCCTAGTGGCTCATTTACCCACCTCTAGAGAGAGAACAAGAAACAGCGCTGGAGGGTTGTCGGATCACCCACTGCATTCCACGTGGTGATAGGCCCCAGACGGTGTGCGCGGGCACACTGGAGAGTCCCTGAGCCACTGTGAAATGTAGCCAGAAATAGATGGAGTTATTATTTTGATAAATAGTATTTTTCAATGTTAAAATAAGAAAGGAATGAGCTATATTAGGTTCTCCTTGGAGGTGAACCCCAATTATGGTCATCATGTTTAATATGATGGTAAGGGGTGGAGGGGCACCCAAATCTTTGAAAAGTTTTTTTTTTAAACAGGAAACATATGATTTTCTTGAGTCATCTCTATTTTTAAACTCCCAAGTACACATTACCCATTTGCTGTAAAGATGAATCACTGTGGACATTTTGTTTTCAATGAAATTTCATTTATCTAAAGACTAGGCTGGGTTCATCAGCGGAGATGGTCACAAGGACCGTAAATCTTTAAATGTGAAATGGTAAGCAAAATATGCTTGTAAAACTTAAAAGAGAGAGTTCAGGAACCTTTAGAGAAGAGAAAACAAAGAGAGAGGAAGAATGAAAAGAAATGGAAAATGATTTCCGTTTTAAGCTAAATAAACATCAACAAGTATATTGAGAACCTCTTAAATACTCAGCATAGCTTTGTCACCAAAGAGAACTGAGTTCACCACTTCGCTGTTTGACCTTGGGCTAATTGCTGCCTTTCATTGAGCTGAACTTTCCCCATCTGTGAAATGGGGCAATTATATTGCACACAGTCTTTATAAGGGTTATGTGGGACAGCATTAGCATGTAATCTCCATGAGAATAAGACGTCCTGTCCACTGCTGATTCCTCTGCACCAAAATCGGGCTTGATGTGTAGTAACTGTGATAGCTGATACTCAGCAGACATTTCTATGTGCCAGATCCTGTTCTAAATGTTTTGCACGTTTCCAACCATGTCATCCTCATAACTCCATGAGAGGAATGATGCCATTGCCCCATGTTAGAGGCAGAGAAACTTAGTCTCTGAGAGATAAAGTAAATTACCCAAGGTCACACTAAACAGATGAGCCAGGATTTGTATGTTGCCTCTGAAGTATCACACAGTAAGTAGTTATTCAATAAATATTCATTGAAGGAATTGGTAAAATGGCATGTGCAAAGCACTTGAAAAGTTCAGCCAGCAGGTTGGCACCAAACAACTTCTGATGGGACTTTCCTTTTGTCTTCACATTTGGAAGAAGAGAAGGTAGAGAATAATATATGATTTCTGCCTCAGAGTTCTACCACCTTGTTGAAGAAATCTGAACAAGGAAAACTGGAGAATTCTATGGCAGTACATTCTAAACTAATGGTTTTGCAGAGGCCAGTGGTCCCCTCCAGCAGCCATTTTGCCCTCCCAGAATATTTGGCAATGTCTGGAGACATTTCTGATTCTTAAACTGGAGTGGGAAGGTGGGGTGGGGCAGGGCAAGGGGTGTGCTACTGGCACCTAGTGGGTAGAAGCCAGAGGTGCAGCTACACATCTTGGGAAGCACAGAAGAGCCCCCTCACAGCAAGGAATTACCCAGCCCGGATACCTACCATACTGCGCTTGAGAAACCTTGGCTTAAGCTACCAGGGCAATAGTCATCTTAAGGTGAGAGAGAGAAATGCCTGGGAGCTAGCAGAGTGACAGCAGACTTTGTTGAGGAGGTAAGTTTTCTTAGGACGGTATGATTTAAATAGATGTGGAATGGCACATCGAGGGAGGAAGCAAAGCCTCCATCATTTCCAGCTGTGTTTCTATGCACTGGCACACATAATACATTTCCATACAGATAAAGACCAGGATCAACTGGTTAATCCTAGCATTAGTCAGAAAGGTTTGGCCTGTGTTCACACGCAGGAAAGCACTCATCAAGACCAGAAATGACTCGCACTGCAAGTAAATGGGCGACACTTCTACATACCCAATTAAGAAGATGCTTCCTTCATTCTTTTTATTCACAGGTTTGAGAAGAGGCTTAACTGGGCACATTGTAGATACTGATACATGTTTCTTCTGATACACCCAAAGACTATAAATGGGGTAGGGTTCCAGCTGGCTCCCAAGACCAGATTGAGACATGCCACATCGTGTGAAATCAGCAGACAGACCTGATCACAACATTCGCCTTCCCTAGAAATCTCTTTGCGTGTATTCTCCTGGAAGAAGACATGTTCTAAAGCAGGCGGACCTGACCATCTTGATCTAGAAACGAATGCCCACGAAACCTTGCTACCAGATCGAGGCAAACCAAACCCCGTGGAATCCAATGACAGTCCTAGAAAGGGGATGTGGTACCAGGGGACCAGGTGCATGCACTCATATTCCAGCTCTACCACACATTCACTGTATAACCTTGGGCAAGTTCATCTTCCTGAGCCTCCATCTGTAAAATTCAGTTAATAATGTAGAATAATACCTGGTGGATTGTCATGAAGATTAAATCAATTAATTGATATAAAGAACTAACTTACAGTGCTTAACACATAAGAAGTATTCAGTAAAGCCCAGCTAATTTTGTCATTTAGAAAGGAGAGGATTAACATTAAATTATATGACATACTAAAATTTTCATAAAATATTTCAGCTCAATCTATACTGTTTGAGCTTGCTTCCAACAGACAGTAACACAAGAGATAGTATATAATGATTGCTTATCCAACCCACCATTGGTGGCTTCTTATGTTTAGTCCAGGAGGACTTCCAGTAGTCCTTGAGGGCTTCTTTCTGGGCACTGACACTTCTTGATGAGTAAATGAATGCAAGACGGCAGTGCTATTAATTTGCTATTAATATGATCTCATCATATTCCCAGATTATTCACAGGAAAGTCAGATTACAAATATGATACATAGACCCATCCCTTTCAAAAACAAATCTGCAGATGTTTTTGCCTAAATGACTTGCCCAGAGTCATACTAAAATAAGTGATGGAACTGAGGTTTAAGTCTTCCTGTGCTGATTCAGAAGATCAAGCTCTGTCCACTTCCTATCTAGTCCAGCTGACCCCAGACCAGACTTTAGAAAGAACTCAATTTCTCTGAGGCCTGTATTCTCTCAACCAACAGAATAAAAAATGTGTTAATTATTTTTGCATTCCTGAGTGCTAACTGAGTAGAGACTACACCCAAAGCACTCAAATGTATTGAGTAGGATAGTTTGGTTATGTATGATAGGAACCCAATTCAAATGGACTCAAACAGAACAAGAAATGTATGGGCTTGTATATGTAAAAATCCCAAACACTGAGCCTGCTTCAACAGGCCCAGATGGATACAGGTCCTTCATTTATGCAATTGGTGCTCTGCCTCTGTCTTCATTCCTCATTTCTATATCCCTCTATGTCAAAATGCTTTTCAGTTAACACTCACCGAATGGTTCAAAGATGGTTACCCACACCAGGCTTCCAACCAGCCAGCTTAGCACCTCTAAAAGAAAGTATGTTCCTCACAGTGATTCCCTATAAAGTCTTGAAACTGAGTCTCATAGATAGAGTCACGCGCTCATCACTGAACGTGACTATTAATAAAATGCACTACTTACTGTACTACATAGTGTTAGTACTGTTCATTTTATTGGGGTAGAAGTGTAAAAGCATACAAAAATGATGACAATGTACCTTTTCAATTTACCTATAAATTTGCTCAATACCATCTGTTACTACTCTGTAGTGAATGACATACTCTAGTCAGAAAACTTCTGAAGTATGTAATTTGGGCCTTTGAGTGGAGGCATTCACAAGCTTCTCCCTGCCCTTTATTACAGCCCCGACACACAGCATTGTGACTTATTCTGATGCTTTTGCTTGTCTGCTAAATAAGCATACACTGAGTAGAGACACTCTGGGGAGTGAAAAGAATGTGAGCTTTTGAGTTATGCAAAATATAATTTGACCCCTGAAGTATTCATATGCTGGCTTGAAAGCAATTTGTCTGCTCATTCATTTATTCATTCATCCATTTGTCCTTTCAAGAAATGTTTAGTAAGCACTAGACATAAGGAGTGACGTAATTTCTATGGGCAGGTGGAAAGAATGGAGAAATCACTTTGAAGAAGAAAAGTCTCAAGGTGAGATATAGTTGAAGGTTGTCATTTAAAGGCAGAATCAACCTTACTATGGTTTCAGATGGCAGACTGAATGAAGAGAAGTTGCTGGAAGATGGAGAACACATCTTTTCTCATTAAATGGCGAAGAGCCTGCCTGAGAACTGGGTCAATGGAGAGGACAACAGAGGGCAAAGAAATGAAAACAGACCTCCTCCTGATGAAGCCATTGGAGCTTCTGCATCCAATCACATCAGCATCAAATTCTCTCCTGAATTTTCCACTAATAAGAGATTTAAAAAAATTCTTTCCTTTGCATAAATAATGCCTTTGGGTTGGTTAGACTAAGTTTTGTACTTGTAAATAAAAGAATACTGAAGGATATAGGAACCATATGGATTCCAGTTCCTAGGCCAGTCTCTGGGACACAGTAAGCACTTAATAAATATGAATAGCATGAATGATCAAATGGTTCCAACATAGCATAAATGAATGAATGATCAAACAGTCCAAACAGAGCATGAAAATAACATAGCATGGTCTATGGAAGGTCCCTCCCCACAAAAAATATTCAGCCAAATACTGGGAAGATCATGTCTCCATGCTTCGAAGGGGTCTCAAACACCAACAAGAGGTTTATAGTCAAAGAATTCTAAGGTATCTTCCAATTCTGGTACTCTACAATTCTATGTTTTTAGTTCTCATATAGATTCAATTTGTATAGGTTTGGAATTTCACACTTTCTAAGGCAAAATAATGTGCCTCATTGGAAAAAATACATAATAATCAGATTTCTCTCTATTTCATCTTAATTTGAGAGAGAACTAAAAAGCTTGAATTGCTATTCACTAAATATCAAGTAAGTGATATGGAAGGACCTGTTATTGACACTCAACAGAGTTTCACCCCATTATTTGCTTCTCTTTTAATACTTTTGGTATATGTCATGGGTTTGTCTAAAATATTCCTGCCTGTTATTTGTGCTTTGGGGTATTTATATGCAGTAAATAGCCTTAAATATGAAAAAATAACTAGTGTGTGAACAAGAACTACTGAGACAGATGGTCCTATAGCAAACACATTTGGCCTGTTGCAACACAGAATTTCATCTTTGAGAAGCTGCTATATAACCCACAAGATGAATTCAGCTGCAATACGGTCCAGATAAAGTGGAAGGAATTGGCAGTGATGGATGAAGGGATAATTGTTCAGCTATTCAACAAGACTTGTGCACCTCAAGATTTATCTTCTATTTGAGGAAGATAATCAGAATTCTAACACTGGTTTATCATTTGCCCTGCCCTAATTATCTCCTGTGTTCAGGTCTACTCCCTTGCTCCTAGGCATGGAAGATGTTATCATCCTACATACAAAGTAGGTTTGATGTGTTTCATAAGCTGTACTGAAAAAGAAAGCAAATATAGCAAGCTCTTTCCCAAAGAAAATCATAAAGTTGGCATTGTATGTATACAACACAATCTCCTGCTGGTTTTTTTTTTTTTTTAATGGATTTAGATGTGACAGAAAACTTTGAGATTGATGTGAATGGGTATAAGACAGAACTCCTTTATGAGACACGCAGTGATCCATGTGGTACCTGTGGATCTTGCCATTAATTACATTCAGGAAAAAAGTGAATTATTTAATAACATTTTAATTTTTTTGCCCTATAAGCAAATTGTGTACAATCCTTTACTGTGTAGTTTCCAGCAGACAACCATGTTTTATCATGGGAAAATGTGGCATTTAGGGCGCATAGAATTGATAAGGCTGAAGATTTGATTTCCTATATTAGTTTTGAACAAACATGAACCCATCCCATAGGAAAAAATGAATTCCTTATAGGAAAATCCTCTAGAATAGGAGGTGTGGTGCCAGGTTTCTCAAAGAATGCAGATCTTTCAAAACAGTCAATAAATACACATCGACTCCCATTATTTTCAACAATTAAGTTACACACAGAAGGAGGTTTTCAAGAGGAAAATTCACATGGGTAAAGTTGAATAAAAAAGTCTTTATGGGTCAGAAAGAAGATGAAAAATTAAGTAAATCTGTTTTCTATATATAGAACTTCTTGTTAACAAACCCCTCCTCAGAATACTGAGAACAGAGAGACATTTTCATATAAATCTAGAGAGAAAATCAACAGCCAAACTTTGCTCTGAGTGCTCACTATTTTCTAGGTATTGGAGATAAGGCAGCACATAAGACATCGTTGTTTCCTAAAATGAGCTCACATAGAGGGAAAGTCAAGCATACTGACATATGATAAGCTGATTTGACAATGGTAGACACTATTATCCTCAGATGGCACATGGGGCTTTAGGTTTTTCTATAGCAACTCAGGGAGACAAGTCATGGAAATCCCCAAGGTAATGGTGAACAGCGATGTCAGGTTTGGTGGCCATATCCAATATAGAAGACACCCAGTCTAGGCTGTCGTGGGGCAGAATGCCCTTGGCTACTATTTCCTAACACTCTTCAAAGTGTGGTCCAACGACCAACAACAGTGTCATCCAGGAACTAGTTACCAAAGAAAATTCCCCAGCACCCACTCAGAATCTTTGGGATTGGGGCCAAGAAATCTGTGCTGTTACTAATCTAAGTAATCCCAATGAATGTGCGAGTTGAGGACTACTTCTCTGAGTAATTTATTCTTCGGGAAGATAAAAGCATCAGTACATCTGACACATGTGAACAACTTATGGAGATAATTAGACAACTGTGAAAGAGCTTGAGGAGGAATTAGAGATAAGTACGATGTGAAGGAAACTAAGAAAAAGATAAGAAAGGAAAATTTTAAATCCAGGGAAAACAAAACATTGTATAACAAGGTTAAATAACCATAGTTTAAATATAATTTATATCTGAATCACATACAGTCATATAAATACTAAATATTGATCTATATGGAATTACTATGTAACTAAGCTGGAAGGCAATCGAGGTGACCAAAAGGATGTTTATGTGATGGGAGATTGGTGGGGGAAAACTGTGGAATCTCTGTATTTTATAGTAGAAAAACTGTACATAGTACTTGAAATTTAAAAATCAATTTGGATTTATATTGAGGTCTGTCTAGAAGGTACCCAGCCATGCGATATGAAAAATAGAGACATTTACTAAAGAAGATACAAGATACAAGAAACATCGTACATAGGACAATGATGCCTCAGTTCCCTTTAAAGTAGGCACCTTGGACCTCACACAATTCTCTGAATTGCCATCAGCTGTCCCGTTGTATTTTCCTGAGTTTTATTGATGGTCTGAAGTATCTTCCTTTTCAAAGGTGATTTTAGTTTTGGGAAAAGCCAGAAGTCTGAGAGTGCCAAATCTAGACTGTAGGGGGGCTGAGTCACCTGGGTGATTTGATGTTTCGCCAAAAAACTGCACGAGACCTGACACATGAGCAGGTACGTTGTCATAATGAAGCTGCCAACCACAAGCTGCCCATAGCTGCGGCCTTCTGAACCATTGGAATAGTTTCTATGGAGGAATGTTCAAGCTTAATGCAAAATCTGATGCAGATTTATTGCTCTACTCGCTTAGTCATTTGGAATGGGATGACCACACAGTACACATGCTTACTCAGCAGTGTGCACTGCCCCCACTGATTAGTACAGTGAAGCCATCAATGTTCATACATGCACACTGCAGCCCGCTCTCCTTGGCTGCCAGATTACATCAATGTCTCGCAAACTGTTCTTGTTATTATTAACAGTGGCTGCACTTTTTCTGGACAGGTGTGTGTGCACGCATGTGTGTGTGTTTAGAGATTGGAGGTGAATGGGTTAATACCAGAAGAATCAGTTAAAGGAGTTGCAAATGATTGTCTCTAATTCAAGGGAATGGGGAAGAGCTGATTTTGTTCATAGTAAATCTTGCAGGATAAGTTGAGTCTTTATATATTGTGTACATTTATCTTGGATAAAAAATGAAATCCAAAATAAACAAACAAAACATTCCCTCTCCTCTTAGAAGATACTCTCCTCATTCTTTGATAATCATTATGTCTTTATAATTCTTAGAGCACTTACTATGTAGTCCAGGGATAAATAAATTACAGATCCATCCACCTATTCTTATACATACAATTTTATTAGAACTCAGCAGAGTCATTCATTTATATATTATCTATACATTCTTTCACGCTACAACAGCAAAGTTGGGCAGCTTTGATAAATACTATGTAGCCCACAATGCTTAAAACATTTACTACCTGGTCCTGTATGGAAAAAGCTTGCCAAGCTCTGATCTTGTCTATCCATTTAGCATCTAAAGCAATAGTTGAATTATTGTCAGGTGTTTTGTTTTCTCTATCAGATCTCACTAACATCCTAGTTAGGTAGTATCATAGTATCATATTACCAGGGGGGCAAAGGCTCAGAAAATTTAGGAACATTGACCAAGGTTAATGACTAATTAGTGGAGATAGATTTCAAGCTGAGTTCTGTCTGAAACCAAAGTTTATATTCTTTCCACTAGTGTTACAGCTGGTATCCAATAAGCTTTTCATATTGGTATGGCTTGCCTTTCTTCGATGCAAGTTCTATTTAGGGCAAGAGCCACGTCCTAATCATCTGCATCTCCTCCAAGCCAGGAACTTAAGAAGTGCTCAGAACGAAGTTCCTGATTGATGACAATAAAGAGGAAGGCAACTGAACAACTCACAATTCTCAGAGCCAATTCACATGTTGAAAGCAACTGCAGTAATACTGATTGTGCTGATTTTCTAGAGGACTAAAATATGCCCAGAGCTGATTTTTAGTTGAAACTTTCTGAAGAAATAAAGCATTGTTGTCTGGAAGAGGTCACACATGAAGTTATCAATGATGTCCATTCATCTTCTTGTGGTAAAGCTCAGGTTTCCTGTTTTGTACTTGTCTAACTCTAGACTGGAAGCTCTCGGAGGCAGAGGCTTCATGTTTATGTGCCCAGGCAATTCTGGGCACCTGTGTTGTTCTATGACTAATAGCTAAAAATAAATAAGTAATAATAATGCATTGTTGGTGTGAGGTTTGCTTCATTCCCACAATGTATTCTGAGAACACTGATTATGAACTTTCTTTAACCAACTGAGTCTTCCAAAAGCAAAAACCTGGTGAGAATTACTCAAGGAAAAATGACACTATTGTTTTGATTGGAAAGTTTCTTATGACTGATATATAACTAGCTATGTACACTGTCAACACCGACTTAAGTAAAACCAATGCTGTTTTTCTTTAAAGTGAATAGAATTATTGAAAAAGAAGAACTCATGGCTTGGAAGGAGGCACAGATTACATCTTTTTCACCATCTACCACTCATTACATTTCCTAGCTGTTCTTCAGCTTGTACTGGAATACCTTTCAGAAACAGAAATCCCCTACTTGCCCAGGTTATCAATTCCTACTTCACTTCATTTATTCATTCAAACACTTCACTTCATTTATTCATTTGAACATTTCAAGTCCCTCTCAGATGTTCAGGCACCATTTTAGACTGTTACAAATTATTTGCTTATGTAAGGTTGCAATCTGAATCCTTACAGCTTACAGTAGTAAATCTGATTTTTATTTCTTAGAAGCTTACATGTGTAATCCATCCTCTATATATAGTCCTTCAAGTATTTAAAGAAAATGTTATCTTCTTTGGTCATTCCTATCTCTGGCCTACAGTTCCTGAACCTGCTTACTTATGTAACATAGTTTGTTTCCACTCTTCACAAAATGGTATCACCAAAACTATTACTCTGTATGTGGTTCGACCAGTTGAAAGAAAAGTCTAGGTCCTCTTTTTCCCTTTATCTGCTGTAGTTGAAGCTTAATGGGCATCTGTGTTTTGGGAAGAAAGATACTGATATTTGCTTCTATTGAACTAACCATTAAATCTAAGATTCTTAAATGTTATACTTGTGAATGGCTTCTATTTTTTCCCAATCACATTTTATTGTTTTTTGATTGTTGTTTAAGTACAGTTGTCTCCATTTTCTCCCTACTACTCCCTCCTGCCCCACCCATCTCTACCTCACCCTTGATCCTACCCCCCTTGGGCTTTGTCCATGTGTCTTTTATACATGTTCTTTGATGAGCCTTCCCTGTTTCCCCCCATTATCCCCCCTCCCCTCTGGTTACTGTCAGTTTGCTCTTTATTTCAATATCTCTGGTTATATTTTGCTTGCTTGTTGTTTTGTAATTAAGTTCCGCTTATAGGTGAGATCACATGGTATTTGTCTTTTACCACCTGGTTTGTATCACTTAGCATAATGCTCTCCAGTTCCATCCATGCTGTCGCAAAGGGTAGGAGCTCCTTCTTTCTTTCTGCTGCATAGTATTCCATGTGAATGGCTTCTAAACTATGTTTCTCCCATCCTGTATTTATGGGGTTGATTTTAAGGACTTAGTCATATATATATATATATAAACTTCACCTGTTATATTAATTCCAGTTACCTGTTTAATTTAAAAATTAGTGAGACTCTGAGCTATAGAGATGGAAGACACTATTTTGCTCTCCAGAAACTCAGAGTCTAGTGGTGAGGATAAAATTTTAACAGAGAATTATAAATCAGGGTAAATGCTGTAAAAGGTATTCTGTCCCTTTTCTGAGCCCTCCTACCACTGAGCCACAGAGCCAGCAGGCAGGTGCCATATCTGAGATTCCATAACCCGGCTAACACTGTTTGTCCCACCAACCTTAGAGATCACCTGAGACTCCATCCTACCCAACTTATGGGTCCACCCAAGCTGTTAACAGAGACTGTTCTACTAGAATGGCTTATCTCAGCTCATGCTTCACAACGTCCTAAATCCTCTCAAACAAGCAACAGCTGACCTCAGTGAGCTCCAAGTCCTTGTATTTCTTGCTAAGTGGACCTAGGCCAGGTACTAGCAGCAGTCAGCCTAGATTCACAGCTTGGTTTGCCTGAGAATCACCAAGCCCAGCACAAAAAGCCACCAGATTGCTTTATAGCCCAGGCATGGACTTTGCCTCAGACAACACAAGTGAAGGCTGACCTTGGCTGGCACCACTGGGAAACCCTAGTCTATGCCCCCAATGGAAAGCTACAGACCAAATCAGAGCACCACCACCATGCACCTGCACAGCTGATCCTACATGGATAGTGAAGGTTAGTGGTCAGTGATTACAGTCAGTCCTTGCAGTTGACTGGCCTGGGTAAATCCCTTCTATTGACCTGCCAACAGCAATCAAGGCTCAACTACAAGAGGAGTGTATACACAGCCCACACAAAGGGTGCACCTTAAGTAACCAGCTTGGGTGATAGGGGAAGCTGTTCCACTGGACCCTATAGGATACCTACTGCATTAGGCCATGCTACCAAGACAGGGAGTCATAGCAGCTCTACCTAATTAATACACAGAAAAAACACAGAGAAGCTGTCAAAATGAGGAGACAAAGAAACAAGCCCAAATGATAAAAACAGATCAAAACTCCAGAAAAAGAACCAAACAAAATGAAAATAAGCAATCTATCACATACAGAGCTCAAAACACTGTTTATAAGGATGCTCAAGGAAATTAATGAGAACCTCAACAGCATAAAAATGATCCAGTCAGAAATGAGGGATTTGCTATTTGAAATAAGGAACAATTTACAGGGAAACAGCAGTAGAGTGAATGAAGCCAAGAATCAAATTAATGATTTGGAACATAAGGAAGCAAAAAAACAACAAATCAGAACAAGAAGAAGAAAACAGGATTTAAAAAATAAAATGAGGATAGTATAGGCAGCCTATGGAACAACTTTAAGAGGTCAAATATTCTCATCACAGGAGTACCAGAAGGAGAAGACAAAGAGCAAGAAATTGGAAAACTGAAAAAAGTATGGAAGAAAACTTTCCTAATTTGGTGATAGAAATAGACATGCAAGCCCAGGAAGCACAGAGAGTGGCAAACAAGATGGATGCAAAGAGGCCCACCCCAAGACACCTCATAATTAAAATGTCAAAGGTTAAAGATAAAAAGATAATCTTAAAAGCAAAAAGAGAAAAGTAGTTAGTTACATGCGGGGCAGTTACCATAAGACTGTCAGCTGATTTCTTGAAAGAAACTTTGCAGGTTAGAAGGGACTAGCAAGAAATATTTAAAGTCATAGAAAGCAGAAACCTATAGCCAAGATTGCTCCACCCACCAAAAATATCATTTAGAATCAAGGGCAGATAAAGAGTCTCCCATATAAGAAAAAACTAAAGGAGTTCATCACCAACCCATTCTTACATGAAATGTTAAAGGGACTTATTTAAGAAAATGAAAATCAAAACTGTGAGCAATAAAATGGCAAAAATTAGAATCTATCAACAATTGAATCTAAAAACAAAACTAAACAAATAAGAACAGAAACAAAATCATCGATACAGAGAGCTTTTTGATGGTTGCCAGAGAGGGGCAGGGGGGAATGGGTGAAGAGGTGAGGGGGCTATAAAATACAAATAGATAGTTAGAGAATAGCCATGGGGATGTAGAGTATAAAAAATGTAGTAGCCAAAGAGCTTATGCACATGACCCATGGAAGTGAACAATGGTGGGATGATTGCCTGAAAGAGTGTGGCATCTTGAGTGGAGGTGCACAAACGGGGAAGAATTGGGATGCCTGTAATAGCATAATCAATAAAATATAATTTTAAAAAATTGAAATCAATCTTTCTTTCAGATTATTGCAAATTCGCCCAAGTAAATTTTTATTCAATTCAAATATCTTCATATTGATCACTAAAATTTCTCCCCCAAACAGAAATAGCTTCTAAAACCTATTAGTCCTTACAATATATAATGTGTCAGTGTGCTCCACCATACCTCAGAAGATCAGTTATAAGACAAAGGCCTAGCTACAGAGTGGTAATCACCTTGATAACAGTCTTACATTGGTCTTCCTTCCTTCCTTCTCCCCCTTTTCCCTTCCTCTCTTCCTTTCTTCCCACATTATTCAACCCATTTTCCTACTCCATTCCAGAAGATCACTCTCCCAAATAATTGCATACACACCTTTCATCAGGCACCAGTTTTTAGACAACCTGGGCAAAAATCATTGTTATAAGAGAGTGGCTCTGGAAAACTGGATGGTCAGAATGAGATTCAGAAATTGTGTGTTAATGGAAGAAATGGAATTTTGCTCCCTGGTCAGATAGCAATAGGGCCTCTTTGATGGTGCCCCTGGCATGCTGTAGCATCAATGCTAGAAGACATTCAGCAATGGTAAATTTGAATAGAGGTGCAGAAGGCAAAACACCAGCTTGCATAGTAGCTCTGGCACTGGAATGGAATGAGTCATAATTGACTTGAACCTAAATTTATCTGCCTGGTTCTTAGCACCTGGAATAGCCATCAGGATGGTTGTCTGAACACTAGAGTAGACCTATTATGATATAAGAAGCCAAGAAGAAACCTATTTATCAGGTGATTCAAAAAGCTTCCAGGGCTGAGCATGGCCAAGAGCTAGAGAAATCTGTACAGGTGGTCCATTGTGTAAGCTGTCTTTCCACTGAAGATATTTGATCCAACAAATTGGTGGTATCAGATGTACATATGGTAAATTAGGATGTTGTGTGGAGTCTTTGACAAGCTTTGATGCAAGTGTCATACAGACAAGAAGGGTTCTTCCACAAGGCCATGTCATCAGCAGTAGAGAATGATTTGCCATTTTAAAACTAGCCTTGGTATCTTTCTGTAAGCTAGTGGATACTGAGTGCCTGGCCATTGATACTAAGTGACTGTGAAACTGGAGCTGCCATCATGTCTTGGATATAATCAGATCTAATGAGTCTCAAGTACAGGAGGGCACAGCAGCAGCCCATTGCATGATGGGATAGGATACAAGCAGGTCCAGAAAGCACAGGTTCCATAAACACATGGCCTAGATTGCTATGTCCCCTAATTATGTTGCACTGAAGCCTCTTCTTTCATTTAAACCTGTAGCCTCACAGATGATTCTCTAGAACTGGCTACCATAGGAAGGACAAAAATTCAGGCCTGGATTATGATGTATTACTGTGGAACTAAATTGGACTGTCATTTCACTGTAATCCCTTTGGGGAGGCCCTGGAAGACAGCAATTAATGGAAATCCTCCCAATTAGCAGAGCTGCAAGCTTTAGAGTCAATTGTTCTTTTTTTCGTTATGGCACCAAAAGTGGTTTAAAGTGTATATATACACGAAAAATTTGCAGCAGTGACAAATTACCCAGCTAATTTGTAAGGGACCTATAAAGAATACAGCTTGGTCATTTGTGAGGCAAGGAAATTTTGGGAAGAAGCATGTGGATGAACCTATGTTAATGCACACAAAGCCTGAGGATATTTTTGTCTTTTGCCAATGACCACTATAAAGTGTCTACTGTAGAGGAGCACCCAGTAACCATGTAGAAAGATAACTTATTCTGTAGAAGTCAGATGACCTCTCTTTGATCATGCTCAATCATGAACATAATACCCGTGGTGGCAGGAATGGAGACTATGCATGGATCCAACAGTTTGTGCCAAGGTGAATTTCAGTACTGCTTTTGACAAATACTGAGCAGCTCAGCAGCTGCACCTTCCAAATGGGAGCATCTTTCAAGAAGACTAGGTAGCCAGTCGGTAAAAGGTTGATTGTTTCAGACCCTACTCTAGAGGGGACAGCAATTCATCCTTACTTGAATTCACAGCTATTCTGTTTACAGGTTTACCTTCCCCATAAACAATCCCTTTGGCAATACAACCACCTGAGAGTTCATGGAATACTTGGTTTTCCAATCCAGTATCCCTTATAACATATACACAGACCAAGGTGACCCAGGTCATGATCACAATTCAATACAACATCCAGAAGGAAGGCAATTTAACAGAAAGACAAAAGACCTATGAAAGGCTCATCTTAGGAGCTATACAACATGTGGATTTGGGAGGCTGTCATGTAGGATGTAGGATAGGAACCAAACCATCTGGCCACACATGGCGCTGCATTCCAGGAGTGCAAATGCATGGGCATGAGAACCAAGGAGTGGAAGTAGTATTTCTTCCTCTCACCATCACTTCCAGAGCTTCCTGTGTAGGACTATTTCTTTATCTCTTCACAATTTTAGGTTCTATTGGATTCTTTCAATGAGAAACAAAGCAAGGGTTTAACCCAATGCTATCTGTACACGCTGGTCATTTAGGGACCCCCATGTAGATAGACCAACTGACAAATAAGGAGCTACCACATTGGCAAGGTGATTGCCCAAGGTACTGTAAGGAACTAAACTTGCTGCTATTCACTCGGGACAGGAAGGAGTGTGTTCAGAACCCAGGGAATGCAATAATTTATCCTTATTCTGGGTCAGTCATAACCCACAAATGGACAATTGCAGCAACCATAAATAAACATAAATAAATTGCTGACATGAGGAATTATTGGGCCCCCCATTAAATGTGTCAGTAAATTTAAGATATATGGGCCAAAAATGAGTATCATACAGGTAATAAAATCAGAGAGTAGCCAAGGAAAAGATATGGCTAGTTATATTAAGAGATTGTATTTGAACAGAAAACCAAAAAAAAAAAAAATGGACAAAAGCAGTAAATTATTGGTTAAAAAAATATGATGGAGAAGAAGGAATGTCTTGAAGCTACATGTGAAACCGCAAGAACCCAATTCTCCCAATTGCTGGGATTAGTCTTCCCTTTGACATCCAAAAACATGACTAAAGATCCCATCACTCTCACATGGTGAGAAGGCTAGTGCATTCTCCAAAACTGCTGAGAATCCCTGAGAGGTATAAAGAGAAAGCTGGCAGCTCACCTTTCTCTAACTTCTCATTCCAAACTCACTCCTTACCTAATCAGTCATCCTTTTCTGTTTTGAGTCCTTTCTTTGCCATCCTCTTTCCAGCACCATATCACACATTTTCTAGGTAACAACTTATCTTTTATTCCTTAAAAACATTATCTCATCACAATGCTAGGCTTTTGTGTATAAAAACCATTACTCAAGGTTTAAAAATATCCAATGGTAAGTACAGTGTGGCACATTTGAGCAAACAACCTCTTAAAGTTCTTTGGTTACCCAACAAGAAAAACTATGGGTGACCACCATTCACTTAGGCCCCAGCTTGCTGCTATTTTGTTCAGAGCCATTTGTTCAGAGCTGCTATTTTGTTCCAGATGAGCTCTAATAAAAGGACATTATCCTAAGATGAGGACCAAAGTTAACAACACTTACATAGTCTCACAAAAATAGTTCTACTTTCCTCCTTACATGTTTGCTATTAGCATGAGAAGGACTACCTAGGACTAGAATTGACCCAGTTAAGCCCAGTCTAGAGCGAAAGCCACCCAACCTGCAAATGAGTAGCCTGGACCAGATGATACCCAGCCAACCAATAGAGGTGTGAGCTATAATAACAAATGCTTGATGACTTAAGCCAACAAGTTGTGGGGCAGTCTGTTATACTGTAAGAGCCAACTGATAGAATTGGTAGCCTTTTCTCAATGTGAAAGCTAAGACAGAGAATTTTTATTAATTTGACCATGACAGTGTTTTATTGGCAGACTAGTAATGGCACAGGTCTTGAAACAGAGCATGCTGAGCATACAGCATGGAGGCCAGAGTAAATGGAGTAGAGTGAATGAGGGGGAGATTCATAGGAATCAGATAAGAGAGGCAATGGGAGAGGTAGAGGCAATGAGGGCCATGTAGGCCTTGTAAAGATTTTGGCTTTTGCTCTGTGAAGTGGGTAGCAATTAGAAGGATTTGAGCTGAGGAAAGGCACGATCTGGATTATTTTTAGCCACATTGTTCTGATTTCTGAGTTGAGAATAAGGGGGCAAGTGTAGAAGCTGGTGCAGCAGTAAAGAAACTATTGCAAATATCTAAGTAGAAGATGATAATGGCATGAACTACAAATCCCAAGTAGTGCCCAGGCTTTTTTGGCTCAGTTGGTTGGAGCATCATCCTATGGAATGGAAGGTCAAGGGTTCAATTCCTGGTCAGGGCACATATGAGAAGGCAACCAGTCGATCTCACTCTCTCTCACTCTACCTGCCCCCCTCTCTTTCCCCTTCTTCTCTCTCTAAAAGCAATGAAAAAATATGTCCTCGTGTGATGATTAAAAAAAATGGCAAGTAGTAGGAAAAGTTGTGAAATACAGAAAGATTCCAGATATAATTTGACAATACAGAAGAAAGACTGTGCTAAGTGGTTGAACATGGGGTGTAAGAAGAAGCGTGGAGTCCAGGATTACATCAAGATTTTTGGCAAGAACAACTAGAAGACCCCAGGTGACATATGCTGAAATGTAGAAGACCACAAGAGGAGTAAATTTGGGGATTAGTGCATCTTGCAATATTCATAACTTCTATCATAAATTGTTTTTAAAGACTTGGAATGAGTCCCAGTTGGATAAGCAGCCCAATTGAGATGAATACTTGAGTAGCTCTGATTAAATGTTGCTTTTTAGTTCATCATTTTTCTCAATTTCATATGGATATTAAAACTAGTTATCATGTTCCAACTTATAAAATTTAGCAAATATTCCTCAAAGCACGCAGGGGAATATGAGACTACATTTCTAGTGTATCATTTGTAACCTTGTCATCTCTTCTTTATGTCTCTGATTCTATGGATGGTCATGTGATTTCATGTTATTGGTATTACAAAGATGGACAATTGAATCTCTACAGTAGGGCTTCCATTTTTCTTCACTCAACAGACTCAATTTCCAACAGTGGCAATCGGATTATTCCAGAAATAGAATCTCTAGATTTAGAAAAAAAGACATATAAATCTAGTATTGAGTATTTCAATTAGAATTTCAAATGCACAATTTCCAGTCACTTCCTCTTAAAACGCAATTAAAAATCTTTTCTCGTGTAATAAGATTGAGGTGTGGGTCTGAGCTTTTTTACAGGAGAAGCAGAACTATCACCCCCTGCTCCCAATCTCCCCAACATCTTGATGACTGACATCTTGATAATTGTGTTTTTATCATTCTATTGTTTTCCCTTACAGAGTATAGTTGGTTTATATTTCTGGTTTCATTTGATGCTTTTATTAAAAGCAAAATCAGTCTGAAACAAAGTATCAGTAAAAATTAATTTAATCTGAACAGACTGAAAGGAGCTCATTTTTGACAGTTCTGAAAAGCACATTTAAAACATACCAGAATTTTTACAAGATGTATGTGTATTCTAATGAAAAAAAAAAAAGAACTCAAATCCAGGCTTTCACTTATATGTATAATCCACTTGAGAGAGGGGGAAAAATGTCAAGCAGTCAAATTATACATGCCGCAAGTAAGAGTAGGAATCAAAATCATTAGCAGAGTCTTGATAGGAAATATAATAAAAAGTTGACTTACGTATTATGAGTACAAAAGTGAAAGGTGTTGGAAGGAAAACAAGAGCACAGAAAATAAAATACTATGATGCAGAAAAAACAACTGCACACTCCCATACATAGGACAGGTAAGAGCACAGGCCCTGGAGAAAAGGAAAAAAATAATCTTACTGATAAGAATTCCATAAGGAACTCAAAATATACTAAATCTATAAAAAAGTTTTAAGTATATTTTATTGATTATGTTATTACAGTTGTTCTTTCTCTTCTCCATTTTATCCCTCTCTACCCAGCATCCCCTGCTCCCACCAGCTTTCCCCACCCTTTAGGTCATGTCCATAAGTTGCTTGGCTTCTCCATTTCCTGTACTATTTCCTAACCTCCCCCTGTCTATTTTGTACCTACCAATTATGCTTCATATTCCCTGTACCTTTTCCTCCAATGTCCCCCTCCCCCTCTCCACTGATAACCCTCCATGTGCTCTCAATTTCTGTGATTCTGTTCCTGTTCTAGTTGTTTGTTTAGTTTTTGTTTTTGTTTTTTAGGTTCAGTTGTTGATAGTTGTGAGTTTATTGTCATTTTACAGTTCATAGTTTTTATCTTCTTTTCCTTAGATAAGCCCCTTTAGCATTTCATATAAGGGCTTGGTGATAACAAACTCCTCTAACTTGACCTAGGAAGCAATCTATCTGCCCTTCTATTATAAATGATAGCTTTGCTGGATAGAGTAATCTTGGATGTAGGTCCTTGACTTTCATGACTTTGAATACTTCTTTCCAGTCCCTTCTTCCCTTTAAGGTTTCTTTTGAGAAACCAGCTGATAGTCTCATGAGAACTCCTTTGTAGGTAACTGTCTCCTTTTCTCTTGCTGCTTTTAAGATTGTCTCCTTATCTTTAATATTAGGTAAGTTAATTATGATGTGTGTTGGTGTGTTCCTCCTTGGGTCCAATTTCTATAAGACTCTTTGAGCATCCTAGACTCCCTGGAAGTCTATTTCATTCACCAGATTGGGGAAGTTTTCCTTCATTATTTGTTCAAATAAGTTTTCAATTTCTTGTTCTTCCTCTTCTCTTTCTGGCACCCCTATGATTCAGATATTGGAACATTTAAAGTTGTCCCAGAGGTTCTTAAGCCTCTCCTCATTTTTTTTTTTGAATTTTTGTTCCTTCATTCTGTTCTGGTTGAATGTTTATTTCTTCCTTCTGTTCCAAATTGTTGATTTGAGTCCCAGTTTCCTTCCCTTCACTGTTGGTTCCCTGTATATTTTTCTTTATTTTTACTTTGCACAGCCTTCACTTTTTCCTCTATTTTGTGACCATAGTCAACTATTTCTGTGAGCATCCTGATTACCAGTGTTTGGAACTCTGCATCTGATGGGTAGGCTATCTCCTTCTCACTTAGTTTTTTTTCTTGAAGTTTTGGTCTATTCTTTCATTTGGGCCAATTTCTTTGTTTGGGCACACCTATTATATTGTAAGGGGCAAAGCCTTAGGTATTTTCCAGGGCGGAGCAACCCACATTGCTGCATTGTGGCACTGTATGTGGGAGAGGGGTCTGAGAGGGAACAATGCTGCTTGCTCTGCTCTTGGCATGCTTTCAGTCACTTCCCTCAATACCCACAGGCAAATTGGGCCCTTCTGGTGCTGATTTCCAGGTGGGTGGGTTTATATACATTCTAGGACACTGTGGGTCTCTCAAACAAAGTCTCCTGTGAGGCTGAGATTTCTTTCCACTGCCTCAATGCTCACAGGTTTTTACAGCCAGAAGTTTTGACGCTTTATTTCCCCATGTTGGAACCCTGGGTTGTGAGGTCTGTTTCACTCCCCAGTTGTTTTTCCTGATTTGTCCACACACAAATGTGAGACCAGCCAGTCCTCCAGCCACTGCCTTGTGTTGCATCCTCTCTGCCCCAGCTGCCCATCTCTGCCCCTCCTACTGGTCTGGAAGAATGTTTCTTCTTTAACTCCTCAGTTGTCAGATTTCCACACAGTTAAATTTTCTGATAGTTCTAGTTGTTTTTAAATTTGTCATTGTCCTTCTTTTGATTGTGCAAGGAAGCAAAGCTTATCTACCTATGCCTCTAACTTCTAAGTAAAAATAATGTAACTAAACTTGAGCTTGAGAGTACACATTTAATTTCAGTTCACTTTTTAAATTTCTTGCTAACCAAGTCAAAGAATTTTTTTTGTTTGGGAGACTACTTCAAGAAAATTAATTCCTTGTCTGAAACTGCATAAGTACAAAGATTGGATTTGGTATTAAAAATAAATAAATTAAGGTGAAAATAAAAGAATCTAAAGAATAAAGTAGCTGTAGCCTAATCAAACAACTCAGTCCATAGTCTCTGTGGTTAAGGGAAGAGTAATAAAAAACTTTCTAAAGCTTCTCTTAAGTGGTCCAATTCCCTTATTTTTGACTATTAATAGTCAATGATCAAAATAGACTTTTAAAGAAATATTCTTTCAACTTATACCTCTACTTTGTATGTCTGCTTATTGTCAAAATTTACATAAGAAAGTAAATGTCACATGCTCAGAATAGATAATTAACAACACATTTTTTGGCAGAGTTACTCAAATGTATTTGAAACTCTTCTGAAAGGCTGAAGATCTCAGCCAACTGTAATCATATCTCTGGTTGATTTAAAGAGAGTGCATCTAAGTTTATCTTATATTATCAAAGACCAAAAAACTAAGGGCAATAAATACAGACTTTAGATTAACCAATTAAAAACAACAGAAAGAGATAAAGGAGATTTTACATGGATATATCATGTACAATACTTCTAAGAGACCATTAAAGGTTATGGCACAATTGTATATGTGCACACACACACACACACACACACACACATGCCAGGCAGAAAACTAAAAGAAGAACCCAAGGATAATGATAGGAAAAGGTGATGGCTGGAAAGGTTAAAACAATATTGGTGCTTAGAATTGAATAATGTAAATACTATGTAGTCCCTAAATAATTTTTTAAACTAGTATCATATAATAGATGTGGCTATGTAATCAGCAACCTTAGCAACTCCAAAGATTCAACAGGATGGCAAATATCTCCTTTTTTTACAAATGAGGAGACTGAGACATAGCATGTAAAATGACAGCAAAATTTGCACTGGATCAGTGATCCCTTGAAGAAGCAAACTCTGGTGACATGGAGAACCTGAACTTTGAGAATTATTCACCATCTCCTTGACAATCTGCCATTTCCTTTCGGTCTCTGAGATTGGGTCAAGTATTTCCTACCCATGAGAAGCACACTGAGGCATTTACTTCAAAATGCAGTTGTTGACATCACGACTCAACACTGATGATATTGGACGCTGATTATTTACTTCCCTCCGCCACACTCTTTCGACCTGCCAGCTGTGGGGAGCTGCACTTTCGTAAGAATATGTTTCATGTGTACGTGGATTTCCTAAGTGCCTGGTGTTCATTTTTTAGTATTAACCTTATCTCCTATTGGTAACATTAATTCCAACTTTAAAAGCCAGAAAAATGCTCTAGCAGACATTAAATTCTGCTTCTTAAGACACTCCTCATTAATTTGTTATTAATAATATTTAGTTAATGATTTTAGTTAAATGACAAACTAAGGCAAATAAAAATTTCTTTTCTAAAAATCTTAAACAGCTCTTCCAGGGTCATTGAGCTCCAAAGAATGAAGAAAAAAATCTTCATAGCAATTAACTTAGGAAACAAAAATAACCATCACTTTTGCTAAGTTCAGTTTTAATTTTAGGGCACACAAATGCATGGTAGAGCTATTCTTGGATTTTTTAAAAGAAACTACAGTAGTTCTTCTAAACCCCACGGGATGTAGAGACCATCAATACTAAGAAATATCAC
The DNA here is from genome assembly GCA_004024845.1 of Tonatia bakeri. NCBI lineage: Eukaryota > Metazoa > Chordata > Mammalia > Chiroptera > Phyllostomidae > Tonatia > Tonatia bakeri. The sequence goes on along the minus strand of PVIA01001354.1, from coordinate 116,906 downwards.
ATGCACCATTTCTAGCCAAAGGCCTGATGTTACTATTCAGTTGCCATTACAGCAAGAAATGAGTTGTCCTGTGGTACCGCTTCCACCTAAGTGATCCTGAATTAACCTCAGAAATAAAGAGACAGAGGAGGGAAAGTCAAAACTCCAACTAGAGTGGCATGTACTTAACTTCCCACTAGATTTAGAGAGAGAGCAGCACAGCACGGAACTAGCACCAGTGCACAAACCAAAGGTTTCTTCCAGAACTTTCCTCACACTCGCTGTCTCAGACACAAAGTTCCAGCTCCAGCCACTCCTCTCTGGAAAGCAGCGGCTGCAATGTCTCTCCCTCTTTTTTTTTCCCTGGTCCTGTTGATTTGCAGTCTGATAGTCATCACAACCCCAAGCTAAGTATCAACAATGTTATTCTCAGAGACCCTGTGAGACCATGTGTGATCAAAGTGTGAAAAGAAACAGAGCCAAATATTCACGTACAAAAAGAGCAGACATCAAAAAAAAATTTAAAATTTCTATGTTTCAGAGGATCACATCTTTGGGGAATACTTCCTAGAAGTGGCACACCTTCACACTGCACTGCGGAGAATTGGAGATTTGTGGAAGTCTGGTTTATCATCATCCACCTACCATTCTTGTTGGTATTCATGAACAAGGTGCCCAGGAAGAAAGCATATGTATGCAGCAGGGCTGCTGTATGAGGCACTCGCATTTCACTTTCCTGCTTCAGTAGTATGAAGGATGTTATTTGTCTGGGTGATGGTTGATTTAAAGGAATGTTTTCTCCAAGTAAATCTGCTCTTGCCTATTAAATCCCAGGGAAGCTTTGCTTGTGAGAGCACATCTGATCAGTAAGATTCCTACCTCTGTGCTAAATGCAGCCAGAAAAAGATGCAAGAATGAAGTCATAACACAAAACATTAGTAAATCCTCACAATGCTGTGCGTGTCCAAGAACAAATGGTTGGTGGATTGATTAATAGCTTGAAGTAAACAGTGGGCAGTTAATGTTGTAACAAACCACTGGGGTTTACTGTGCCAATAATTCTTTGAAACTACTAAGTTTCCCAAACCTATTGCTGAAACAAACCATAATTTTTAGCACCCACCAGCAGTGCTGTTTATATACATACATATATATTTCCCTTCTTCAATTGCTTGTGTGAGAGATTGATCATTCATATTTGCCCAGTCAGAAAGCATAGCCCATTTAAAGAGGTTTATCTGGGTGATGTTATCTTTCAAACTTCACAATTTTTTTCTTTAATCTTTTCATTTCACTTTCAGGAATAAATGCCAGCAGAATTGAGATGCAAAATAGCTCAGTACAGTCCTGAAAAAGACAGTACCAATCAAAGAGCACTGACTTGAACCAGGCCTTAGAAGGAGAAGGCATTAAGGACTAACAAATTAATCTGTTAAGCTACTGTGTCAGCTGGGGGTGGGGTGAAACACAGGGAAAGAAAAGTACTCTTTAGTAGGATATACGGAAAGCCCAACATAGAGGCCGCTGGGACAAAGGATCACTTCTGAAGCTCTGTGCATGGTGGAAAGCACAGGGGAACGTGATCAGAACTGCTGGGAGGCTTTACCAGTGTGGAATCCGAGCTGTTTGCATATTCAAGGAGGAGCTACATAGTAATACATGATTTTTACCAAATGCACTGAGAACTCTCTGTGTTCTCAGTTGCTGCAAAGTGCAAAAATAATGTGTGATTTTTAGTTATTCCTTAGGAGGAAAGTCAAGCCCCCTTTGCCTCTCAGGCTTCTATGTCTCTACTTTCCACGTGGCTCCAGCAACTGAGGGCCATGTAGGCTCAGCTCCACCCTTGCTCAATGGTAACTGCAGCTCTGTGAGTTTCAACCCTGTGCCAGGCAATTTCTAGGCTCCTGTCCCTACGTTTCATTCCATCTCTGAAAGGGAAGTATTTTCATTTCCCTCATCTCCTCACCCTCTTTTTGTTTGTTTTACAAGTTAAGTAGCTTGAGTCTATTGCACAGCTATAGAGGAGTATAGAGGTGGGCTTTAAACCTAGGCCCAACCACTATGCACTTTCCATGATGGCTCACCAACACTGAAGTCTTCCCTGAAGAAGGGTGTATCAGTGCCCTAATCACACTGCCATGGGGCAGTAACAAGTCGCCCTAGCCACCACCTTGCCCCTGGTCGGGCACTTGTGTAGAGTACCTGAATGTCTGCCTCTTTGGTATGTGATTGTTTAACTAATTTTGGAAAATTGAGCTTCTGCCTTGGTCATTGTTTCTGTAACATCCAGAGTATCCCAGACATCCTTTCTATACGGCAACCTTCCATGCCTGTTCATTCAAGATCTCCAACTATCATGAAGGAAAATCATGATTATTGTTTATTTATCCTGCACCAGGGCCTCTGCTAAATCTTTTAAAGACATTGTCTTGGGGACTCTCCACCACCACCTTACAAAGGATGTATACATGTGTGTATTATAACCATTGCAGGGAGCAGGAAATAGAGGCTCCAGCAGACCACCTAATTTGCCTAAGGCCACACAACTGATAAAGTGGTAGAGCGAGGGTCTGAATTTAGATCCACCTACCTCCCAAGTCCAAGCTTCCAGCTACCAGCCTACATTGCCAGTTTCTCATGTCTCCACCCAGTAACTGGAAATTCTAAATTCTAACAGGCTGACTAAGGCACTCTTTGCCTAACTACTTGAGTATTTCAGACTGCTGTGTTTCAGTCACTTTCTGAGATTTGGCATCACCTCCTAGCATACGGTGCCTGAGGCTGGGCCCAGAAATCTGCCTTTAAAAAGCATTTCCAAGCAACTCTGATTCCAGTCAGAGGACCATACTCTGCGAGTCACTAGAGCAGAGTATTCTAGATCGGCGTTTCTCCAGCTTTAACATACTTAGTAATTCCACAGGGTGCTTGCTAAAACACAAATTCCAGGAGAATCTGAGTCCACAGATATGAAGATACAAAATTTGCATTTCTGACAAGATCCACAGACCACACTTTCTAGAATAGCAGTGATACAACACACTGGTTCTCAAACGTGGCTATCAATGGAATCACCTAGAAAGCTGAAAAAAACCCACAACAAAATAAAACAAACAAAGAAGAAACTAGTGCCTGAACACCAGTCTGTAGATAATCTGATTGGTCTGTAGCCTAGGCATCGGTGTTTTGAAAGATTTCCCAAGTGACTTTAATGTGAAACACGTAAATGTATCTCATGTAGCAAGTATTTATTCAATAGTCCTGGTCACATAGTTAGCTGTTGTTAAAAAAAAAAAAATCAGTGACCTAACACAATAAAAGTTTACTTTTTGCTTATGCATAGTCCAAGGTGAATGTCCCTGTTGAGATGGTTCTCCAGGAAGTTCTCCAAGCGGTGACTCAGATATCCAGGTATCCTCCACCTGCGGTTCAGCCATCCTGTTGTTCCAGGGTTGCACTGGCCTCACACAGGAGGAAGAGAGGACAGGAAAGCACTGCAGATTCTCAACCATCTCCACCATCCCTTTGGCTAGTCACGTGATTGACTTAACCGCAAAGGAGTCTGAGGAAGGTAAACTGGTACCTGCATACCAGTGAGCATTCATAGTTTCTGTCTGCCTGGCTGTGGATCAGGCACTCTGCTAGAAATGGGGAGAGGTTGCAAAAAAGACCATAAGCCATCGTGCTGAAGTTTAGGGCTATTTTTTATAGCAGTGATCCTGTTTGATCAACGTAGCAAGTACTGAAAAACATCTGACGTCAGCTTTGCTTCTGGAAACTGAGAGGGTATTACTCTCACTTTCTTCCATTAGACCCAAAATACTCCAATTCAGGAGTCAGCATGGGGAAAGTCCATTTACGCAGAATAACTCAGGGCTGCAGGATATGGTGGCCAACATATGAGGCTTTAAATCTACTTCTCCCTGGTTCTTGGTTATAAAGTCTGATCTAGGGTCTTGATTTCCATATCAGTAAAACAAAAAGAATTGTTTTTACCTTTCAGGGTTGTTTTGAGAATTAGAAGAAACATGTTGTTGTGTGCTATTTAGCAGGCCCTTGACAAATGTGTACTATTCTTACATTTCAACATATTATATTCCTATATTATCACTGATGAGTTCTTATAACTGCTTTGTGGGTTTCCTCTAATAAGACTTCAAGTCACTGAGAGCATGGGCCATAGCTCACAATCTTTCCATATTGTTCAGTGTACCTGGCAAGTGATGGACACAGAAAAGTTCCTTGATAAGTATTTGTTGAATTTAGGTTCACCAGGGGTGAGTCTGGGAGCTTGAGGCTGGCGGCTGTCTCCAAGTTTCCAATGAGAGTTATTGTTCCTAACACTGGCACTCTACGAGGAAAAACACTATAAACATCCCCAAGAAACTAATGTGATAAAGTGGAATGATTGCATAATAAGGGCAGTTAAATTTCATGAAAATGCCTGCCCTTAATCATTTTCACAATGGTCCAGGATCAAGACGTCCCCAATGGTTCCAGTCAGTCCTTCCCTCTCAATGTTGAACAATTACTCAACAAAAAGAAATCCCTGAACTGGAGATTCAAACATCACAACAGCCCGATTTATATACGAGAATCTATATTCTGAGAGAGTAAGCACCTCACCTAGGTTTAGGTGTCTACAAGTGGGAAAATCAAGAGTCAAATCCAGTTTCCCTGCCTCAACATCTCAAACTGGGGGTGCGTCGCCCCACCAACAGTAAACAACTAGCACAATTGTGCCCGGGTAAGAATGGTCCACCTGCCTGAAATCTCCATTAAAACATGAAGACCTTTTTCTATACAGGGAAACACAAATCTATCGTGATGTGGAATGCAAATTTTCCATAATATTTGACTATAAAGAATTTTAAAATTTGTGGTGGGCTGCTTCAGATTATGCCACTAGACCCCTGGGGCTCCTCATGTTTGCTCCTCAGGAAACATGTAAGAAGCACTGCCCTTCTGTGTGCCATTAAAGGGCTGCTGAAATTCCAAATAGGGCCCATTATTGAGCCCATTACTGGAAATCTGTCTGCAAAACTCTGGTCAGATGCAATAATGATTTAGGCAGGTCAGACTTCCCAGAAATGAAGAAAAGTGCTGAAAATAAATAGGAGACAATAAATCTCTTAATGGTGCAAAGGGGAAAAATAAAGCAAATTATGTTTTATCTGGCAAAGATATCATGGTCATGTTTTTTTTTTAATCCTCATTTTTCCTTTCTGTAGAAAGCAGTTAGTTCAAAATCGTAGAAAATTTAGATTACAGTTTGAAACACAGTGTCCCAGTTGAACCTAACTGAGGATACAGGGAATCACTATTGGTAGAAATGGTGGGCCAGTGGCCACCATTTATTTGTGCATGCACAGATGTAAGCCCTGAGAGCTATTGAGCCCTGAGACAGCCGATTATTGATGGAATAAAGACCCTTCCCTAGATGGAATAGACAGCTCTATTATTGATGGAATAAAGACCATTCACTAGCCCCCTTTCTACGAGAGCCCTGGAGAAAATATCCACAAAAGGAACATTAGCAAAGAACAAGTTTAATCTGTTTTTTTTTTCTTTTTACCTAATTTTAAGTTTAGTCCAACATCCAGTTCAGAGTTCTAGCAAGACTGGGGTTTCATAACTAGTTTGCCCTAAGAGCCAATGCGGGCCCCCATCACCCCCAAACTCAATCCGAACTTTGCAATCTGACCACTCTTGGACTGACTCCATGATACACTGGAGATGGAAGAAAAGACAAACCACATGCTTAAAACGACCCCAAAAAAGAGAAATAAAGAATAAAGGACCTCACACAGGATGATATTTTTAATAAAGAAGACTCTATCAACTCATAAGTGACCTATCCATGTCTTGAAATGAGATGAATCCAATGACCAGTTCTTCCTTCTAGACAGTGGGAGGAGTAAGAAAAAGAAGTGAGATAAAGGCATAGAAAAGAGAGCCTCACCCAGGTAGGAACTGGGGGCACAGATCTGGGTTCTAAGAAGAGATATCAGAGAGATGAGGATAAGGGGCAATCTTTGTTTGGGAGTATGTGCATCCCATTTGCACTTTGCCTCCCCCTCTGGTTTGGAGTTCAGAGAGAGAGAGAAGTTGGGCAGGAACTTAGCACGGTGCTCACTGAAAAGGACGCCAGTCTCAGCGCATTCGGGTCTGCGTGGGGTCCAGGACCACAGTGGAATTAGGGAGGGGCAAAAGGAACATTCTTTCCCTAACTCCCACCCTCGAACTGTCAAAGACAGCGGCTCAGCTTTGAGGTATCAGGTTCTAGAACAGTGATTTGTAGAGGGTGGCTGAGCCTGGAAGAGCGGCACATTCCTTTCCAGGGAAAACAGATGCTAACTCAATGGCAAGGCCCTTTGGCAAGGAGGCAGCGATGGATAATTAATGGGCTGGTTCCTGAACGCAAATAAAAAGCCTTTGGAGATTAGGAAAAACCATTGAGGGAGCTTTAAAGAACTGGTGATAATAACAAGCATGTGTGTTTTATTTTGTAGTTTACAAATTATTTTCACATATCTTATTTGTTTCTCACAATACTCCTAATAAGTAAGTGTGATAAGCATTGTTAGTATCCTCATTTTGTCGAGGAGAAACTGAGACTCAGAGTTTCAGCAACATGCCCAATGTCATTCACCTGGTAAGTATCAAAGTTAGAAACTCAAAAACAGGACTTTTGTCTCCAAACTCTGAGATTTTTCCACTGGAACATATTACCAGTTTGGAGTTGTGACAGGTCAGTTAAACCAATTCTTACAAAAAAAATTTTTTTTCTGCAAAATAGCATCATCAGGGAGCTAAGAGGAACTCAGCACTGTGTCTATGAGGAAAAGAAGTTGCAAGATTTATGGCACCTAACAGGACTTGAGCCCAGAGGAGGAGAAAGTTGCCGTGTCAGGATTCCCACGCACTGCTCGCCACGCTCCCAGAGGCATTGCAAGGCTGGGTGACTGGAGGGGCAGGTGCTATAAGAGGCGAACCACCCTCCAGGCAGAGCAAGAAGGAGTATGTCATCCAGGCAAACAAGAAGCTCCCTAATTCAGAGTGCAGGCTATCCTTGTGCTCTTAAGTTGTTTGTTCTTTGGGTGATGAAATTCCTAGGTAGAAAGAGTGTACAGGGTGAGAGTACATTCATTCCCTTCCTGAAGGAAGGCATGAAGAAATCATTTTGGCCAAATAACTCACCTTGACCACTGTGTCCGTAAGGTATTTGGCTTATACTCTCGTGTGCTTAAAATTAAAAAAAAAAAAAAAAAAGGTAAGGGAGATTCCAAAATATAACTACACAGTTATAAAGTTAATAAGGAATGACTATGTAGAGCAGGGCGTGGCAAACTTTTTCTGGAAAGGGCCAGATAATAATATTGTCAGATTAATGGGCTACATGGTCTTCACCACACCTGTTCAAATCTGCCAGTGGTAGCTGTTAGGCAGCCATAGACAGTATGCAGACAAGTGAGTGTGGCTGTGTTCCAGTGAAATTTTATTTACAAAAAAGCGTGGCAGGGTGGATTGAACCCATGAGCATAGGGTGCCAACTGAACAGACAGAGAAAAATTGTTATCTACTTAAAAACACAGATATTCTCATTTCTATCTCTGAAATCAAGTTAGACCCTGAGAAGGGGTTGAATAAATCTCATTACCTATTTATTAATTTTACAACATTAAAATGTTATTCACTGCCACTATTAGAAATGTATTTCTGTTATTTGTTAACAATTTATTTTCTATACTCCCTATGAAATGTTCTATCTTACTTTCTGACAGTTTATTATTACAATACAATTTTTTCATGATCAGAGCAGTCAAATATTAATTATGCATCCCACTTCATCCTCAATGAAAAGGTTCTTATAAGGTTTTGTGTTTAATCTAATGATTTTATCACTGTTATGGTTGACATTCTTTTCTCCTGTTTTTACCTGGAAACACACCCACACAATTACTTCTGTTGCGTCATGGGTTTTTTTAATCTACCTCAAATTCTTGTTAAGAAGAAATGAAGTCCCAACAAGCATATATGTTTCCATGGAGAAAATCTCAACACTGAATGAAGAGCTGGAGCCAACTGAAAAATGTAAATCAAATTTTCCACCCAACGGAACAAATAGAACTGTGTCAGAAGGACCAAGAAGAGATGAGATCACTTTGAAACAGGAACTAACATGAGAAGAATTTCCCTATAAGATATCAAAATTTTCTAGACATTTCAAATTTCAAATAATTAAAAAGTAGAGTTTTGGGTTCTGAAGTAGATTGTAGAGTGGACAGAGGAGTTTGAAATAGATGCAAAAATGAATGAAAATGTGATATGACAGAGGTAGTGAATGATTCTCCATATGGAAAAAAATTTGCTTCTTACCTTATACAATATACATGATTCCAAATAAATTAACCATTAAATATAAACACTAAGTAAATAATTTAAGTGTATAAGTACTTGAAATATCTCTATGAAAGCAGGGAAAGAATTCTTAAACAAAATATTATAAAAACGCAGATTACAAAGGAAAACACTGACAGTGATTTTATGATATTTCAAATATCTCTTTATCAAAAATTCCAGAAACGAAATGAAAAAAAATCACAGAATACAATACAATTTTTTCATGTATTGTACATGAAAAATGTACAATACATTTGTACATTTGTACAAAATACATTTGTACAAATCTCTTACACAGACTAGTAAGAGATTTGCAACCCATTATCAGATCAAGAATTAGTGTCCAGAATAGATATAGAAATTTTACAGTGCAATAAAATAAGAAACAAAGAAACCAGTGAACCTAATTGGGGGAAAGAGGCAAAGAATATAGAATTCTCAGAAAACAGAAAGCAATGGACACGAAACATAATATTTTGTGTTCAATCTCACGATCAATCAGAAAAACAAAATAAAACAGCAAGGGATATTTGAATTGACAACATTAAAAATTTATAACATCAATTTCAGGCAACATAGTGAGAAATAGGGATGCATGCATCAATAGTAGAGGTATATCCTGGTGCAAACACTATGTGTGTTTGGAAACCCCTACCGGTGTGAAAATCTCTAGTAAAATGAAAAACATGTACATATCCAACAGACAAAAATTCTACCTGTAGGTATCAACCCTAAAGCAGTGGTTCTCAAAATCTGGCCCCTTCATTAGCATTAGCATCATCTGGGAATTGGTGAGAAATTCAATTTTTTGCTGTGGACATGACCACAGAACATTTTCCCACTAAGTTTTCTTCCTGCTACATTGCTAGCATTCAGCCTATTTGAAATATTTTATTAACCCTTACTTATTTTCATTGCCTAGATCATCACTGTCCCATAGAAATGTAACACAAGCTATATGTGATTTTGTAATAGCTATTGGTGATCAGTGAGATTTTAGTAATAGCTGTCTTAGATTTCTGGAATCTTCCAGATGTCCTCTGTCTAGCTAATCCTTCCAGGTGGCTAGTGACAGAGAGTTTGTGATCACATAGTCATCTCTATTCCTCTTATACAGGACTGACTATCGTGGCAACTGACTGCATTGAGAAAAAAAGCTCATGAGTTCCTCAGATTCATGAGGAACTAAGGACTCAGAACATGTGCAATTCCTTAAATAAAAATTTATTAACTTTAAATAATTGTTCCTATGTTACAGATAATAAAAAAAGACATTTACACTTTTTATACAAAGTGAACATGTATTTTTAGCTCAAAGTTTCTCTAATATTTTCTATGGAAGGAATAAAAATAAAATTTAGCAAAGGAAATTCAATTTTGGGGGGTTCCCTATAGCTCATGAATCGAGAACTTTGGGGTAGGGTCCAGAAGCCTGTGTTGTACAGGCATCCCAGCTGATTCTAATGCACCCTCGTGTACGAGAGCTGCTGTGCTAGAGACCCCCACACACGTGCTCCTGAAGGCATGCGCAAGAAGGTCATTGAAGCATTGCATGCAATCAAAAAAACATGTCAGCTAGCCAATGGTCTTCTGGGGGAAACGGATGCACAAACTCCAGTTTATTTTTTCCACAGAATATTTTACAGCTATTTGGATGAATGAAATAGTTCTATCTATTAATGTGAATAAAACTCAGAAACAAAGTGGAATGAAAGAACATCAAGTGACAGAAGGTCACATGGTGGGATGATTTTCATGTAAGTTTTTAAAACTCATATAATGGAGGTGGTTACATTATAGAAATCCATCTAAAATTAGGTAAGGACTGCGCAGGTGCCTGTTCACATCAGACTCCAGTCAGTTGTTTTTGCCCTAAAGACAATAGTGGTCAAGGCCTCCACAAACTGCCATTTGTAGGACATTCCTGATGAAATGGTGGCATCTAGTGCAATAAGCTCAATTCAAAGACTCCAAGTCAACAACCCCATCCACACATGGACTTTTCCATTTTTGTTCAGAAAGCTTTTTTGATGGATCCCATATAATAAAAGTCACCAATTTTATGTGTAAAATTTAACAAGTTTTAACCAACATATATGGTCATATCAACACCACCCCAATATATGGAACATTTCCATCCCCCAGAAAGCTCCCTCTTGCAGTCAAAGTTTTCCTCCAATCCTTGACTCCTGGCAACTACTAACCTGCATCTGTCTCTAGAGTTTTGCCTTTTCAAAAATCTCCCCTAAATGGAATTACATGATATGCATTTTTACCACCTCTTTCACTTAGCATAATGCTCCTGAGATGAGATCTCATTCCATGTATCAGTAGTTTTTGCCCTCTCTTGAGGAGTATTCCACTTTGTGGATAGAACACAATTTAAAATGTCTTAGTCTTAAAGATGGATGAATCAGTTAACACTTAAGAAAAACCTCCCACTTAAAAAGAGGAATCACTGGGAATGTAAGTAGAGTAGAAGAGCAGAGGGGAAGGAAATAACTCAGAGGCCAAAATAAAAGAACTTCAAAAGATTCTAATTAATATTATCAGACAAATAGGAAAGAGTTCAGAGTTTTTTGCTTTTTCACACAAGAAGAGAATACTATGAGAAAGGTACAATGAGAAAAAAACAATTCTTAAAATTAAAAAATACTATTAAAAAATAGAAAAGTAAGAAGTCAGATAAAATTTTTAAAATTTCCAAGAAATAAAAACATGAAAATCTAGGGGGGAAATGAGATTTAAAGAATCAATGAAAGAGTTCTATTATCCAGTTAATATGAATTACGAAAGGAGGAGATGGAAAAAACAAAGAGGAGAAAATTATCACATGAATATTATAAGAAAGTATCATGGAATTGAAGGACACACATATCTACATTGAAAAGGACCCGTTTAAATACCCAGCATAGTGAGTGAAAAATAACCTACACTAGCACTTTTCAACATGTATGCCACAAGAATTTTTAAAATGTGGGACACCTGACTAGTTAGGGACATTGACCTCTATTCCCTTAGATTGTCGAATAAAAAATTACAAGAGCTAACACAACAGTAGTCATAGGTGTGGATGCTCTGTCTTGAACCATTAATACATAGGTCATACGATAGTGTTGCATCTTATTGGTCATGTCGCATATGGTTGTGTCTGATTGGTTAATTCTTGGTACTAGAAATCCTTATATACAATTATAGGCACGTGATTTTCTTTAAAGTCACTTTGGAATAAAAAGGATGGGTAATTACTATTATTATTTTTATAAATCAATCAAAATTACACCTATTTTTGTCAGATTGACAAAAAATTTAATATATTTTTGGCGTGTCAGAGAATTTTAGGGATTAGTTTAAGTGTGACATGAGATGAAAAAGGTTGAAAATCTCTGGCCTATACCATTGTACATCACGGTGAAATTTCAGACCATTGGGGCCAAAAGAAAATACCTGAGAAGTGTCCAGAGGAAAGAGAATCAACTTTAATAAGGCTGGTGTGGCTCACTGGATTGAGTGCCAACCTACAAGCCAAAGGGTCACAGGTTCAAGTCCCAGTCTCAGGCACTTGGGTTGTGCCTGGGTTGTGGGCCAGGTCCCCAATAGGGAGCATGTGAGAGGCAACCACACACTGATGTTTCTCTCCTTCTCTTTCTCCCTTCCCCTCTTTCTCTCTCTTTCTCAAAAAAAAAAAAAAAAGAAAAAAATAAAGGTCAAATACAAAGGATATCAGCAATGCTGTCTTCACAATTCAGAGGGAAATCTTGGGAAATCAAGGTATCAGCTAAATGTAGATGAGAAAAGATGCAAGTTAGCAGAAAATTAACCTCGCATATTCTCTGTTTTGTTTAGCTTACTAAGGAATGAATGCTAGCAATGAAATAAAGGAAAGTGGCTGCGGGGATGGATTCAAGAAAGAGGAAGCAAATATCAATCACAGAAGAATCAAGGCAAAAGTCTAAGGGTGCAGTCATTAAATACAAACAGAACAGCTGGGAGAATGGGGGCTGAGGATTCTGAAAGGGAGGACACTAGGAAAAGGGGAGGTGTGATAGAGCGATTGATACGATGAACATTTGAAAATCCTTAAAATTTGTGGTTAGCAAATGATGAAAGTAAAAAACTAACCCAATTAGAAACTCCAAGGAAAATAAAACGTTTTATTAAAAAAAAAAAAAAAACAACCACCCCCCGCCCCGAGATTCTGATATACTATTTGGCTCAACAGTAAACAATATTTATAAATCATGATACAATCACCAGTTGTGATTTAACTAAAAACAGAGGTGTAACTGCATTGGGGGGCATACACTGAAAATTTCATGTATCATTAGGGAATCAATAAATATTGTACAAAACAGATAAATCAGAACATCAAGCCACATAAATCAAGCCTAGTGTCTCTGGTTACCTAATCCTCGAACTCTCTCTTTTCTGGTCCATTTTAAACAAAGCCATTGGGCTAACTTTCTTCAAACTCTATTTTGATTTTATTATACCCCTGCTCAAAAATCTTTAGTGGTTCCACTTTGTCTTGTGAATAAAGCTCAACCTCTTTGAAAGTTAACTTTATGTGTCAACTTGACTGGGCCACACGATACCCCGGTACCCTGCCAAAGATTCCTTCTAGGTGTGTCTGTCAGGGTGTTAACAGAAGAGATTAGAATTTGAATCTAGAGACTGAGTAAGCAGTGGCTCTACCCAGTGTGGTTGGGCTTCATCCAATCCACTGAGGGCCTGAACAGAACAAAAAGGCAGAGGAAGAGAGAATTCTCTTTCTCTCTAAGAGTCTGACTGTTGAGCTGGGACATCGTCTTCCCCTGCCCTTGGAATGGAACTTATACCATTGGCCCTCTGGTTGTCAGGCCTTCAGGCTCAGACTGGAACCTGGAGCTCTGGCTTACAGACAGCAGACGTGGGGCTTCCCAACTCCCCTAATCACGTGATCCAAGTCCTTACCATAAATCTGGGGAGCTGAGACTAAACAACCACCCGAGTATATTATTCAAATTTCCTGTATAAACCGAGCTCTCTTATGCAGGGTGGGGCAAATGTAAGTTTATAGTTATGGGTATTTGAAACAGAGTTCATTCTTGTATTATTATTTGCTAATTATTGTATTATTTTCCATACGAACAACCATAAACCTACTTTTGCCATACCCTCTGTATCTGGACTGATCATCTTTCCCCAACATACTTGGTGCTGTATGCTCTCTTTATGTCATACCTTGCACCTAAAAATGCTTTCACTCCTATCACTCCAAATTCACTCATCAAAATCCTACTCCAGTATAATTAAAATGCCTCTAGCTCTATCTACAGTGTCATTTTCATTAAGGCAGAAATTATTTTGTCAGCTGTACAACAGCTTAGTTTCTTTGTATGTACCCACCCCACTGTTCCTCTGGCCAGCTCTCTCCTTTTCTCTGCCCTACTTAGTACCACAGACCACATCTCAGCTTCCCTTGTAGTCACTACCTCCTGCTTCCTGCTCTATTGCCCTCTGGCAATAGCCTCACCCCGCTGTGGCTACAGGTCCCAAATGATGACCTGTCTTCATGGTTCCAATTCTCCCTGGGTTCTCTTAACTCCATTTTCCCCTTGTCCTTTCAGCCCTAAGTGGCCCACTGTTTTATAGCCTTTGCCTCTTATACTTCCTTAACCCTATCTGCATCTCTGTAAAGGAGTCATCATTAAATTCAGGAGTATGTGAACTAAAAGCAACTATTGAAATACTGATGAGAAGGAAGGAGATACAGATGAACCATCTGGAGTGAATTCTGTGAGCCAGCAGGACTCCAGCTCATACAGCACTTATCTCACTGCCTTCTGTTATGAAGTCTGCCTGGTTTACCCAGGAACCATGGGTTTTCTGACCAGGGAGACCATACTTGATTCCTCTTTGTGGTCTAAGTGCTCTGTAGCTAATAGAAATTGAATAAGTGATTGGAAAGTAAGTGAATCATAATATGCCCATTCAATGCAGAGATCTGGTCATGAGCAGTTCCTACGTGGGAGATGTTCACATGGACTTTCTGTTCTTGGATGTCATTCTGATTGGAATGACTGAGGGGACAGAGTCCTGACAGCAGTGAGCAAAGGGGAGAACAGGATTCTGAGGAAGAGAGCACTTTGAACCAGAGATGTGTGAACCCAGAAGCACTTGGAGATTGGCATCATGTTCTGAACTAGTTTTCAAAGGAATCAGACTTGGCCAAACCCAAAATGAATTTTGCCAAGCACTTTTCCCCTTAATTTTTAAACCCATGTGTATTTTAAGGGAAATTCAATCCATATGTTTCTGATTCATTTACACTTAACTCATCAAAATGTTGTTTTGTAAGAGTTATTTGATGTCCCAGTCTTTTGAGCTTTGAAAAAAAATTATTTCTCCCCTTAGAAATACAAACCTTCTTTTGGTGCCTCCAAAAAAAATTGATCCCCAAAAGGTTCAAAGTCACTTCAAACCTCAAGGCCCACAATGTCCCAGTGGCTCCTTACTGAACCTGATATGACTTCCGTCCCTGTGGAAATCTGAGGGCTTTTGTTGAAGAGACAAAGTTATACAAGGATGGCAAAAACTGCAAGGCATAAGATAATTAAAAACTTCAAGATGAGAAAGGAAACAGGTCAAGGTTAGTGAAGAGATGAGAGGAAGCTACAAATCAAACACCAAAAACAGACAAACAGAGAGAGTAAATGGATCAATTTTCTGTGCACAGAAGTTCAAAGATGAGACAGGAAGAGAGGAGAATGTGTGCAAATACGTGTCACAGAGCACATATATCAGAGCTTTCAGAATTCTGTTTTAGAAAACCAAATGACTCGGCCATTTGGGAAGCAATTACAAGAATGTGTTACTAATTACTTAGATGTGCTTGTTTACTTGAGCAATAATAGTTCTTGCTGCAAACCCTGCCAGCTCGCTGTCTTACTTCTATCACCAAAGTTGGCATTACTACCGCTTATTGCAATAGGGCCTTCATTTTCCCCCCTCATATCCACTGCTGAACTCCTTCATATGCATTCTCAAAAACACTATGCTCCCTAGTGTCAAATCGAAGTGGCTATTTATAAATGCAAATGACCAGAAATTAGGGTAGGTCACTGGGGCTGTATATTGCTGTCTCTTAGCAATGTATGACACTGTTACCAGTGAAATAAGGCTAAGGAAGTATCCTAGATCTCAAGTTCTTCCACTGTAGAGTGGCCTACCTCAGATGTCATAAAGATGATAAAACTCAGGAAAACAATAAAGCACTCTGCAAGGACAAGGAGGAAGGAGTCCTCGGACTGAGTGTTTAAATGTGAATGACAATAGTGTGGGCCTTAGCTTTAAATAGAGCTGATTTTAAATTGCTAAGGGAAAACTTCAGTATAATTTCCTGGGTTCACACTCTCAAAGGAAAGTAGGCTCAAGGGGGATAAATGAGAGACTTAAAAAAGAGAAAGTTCTAGCCGCGTAATCACTTACGTTTTCAAGTAGAAGAGGAGGTGGAGATATTTAAGGAAAAAAAAAAGTAACTACGGTTTTTCTAGTTTTCTTTAGTGAGCTTAGGAACTATTTTTAAGAAAGGATGGGAGCGATGCACGCCGTGGGAGCAGGAGCCCCTCAACGAGCACAGGCCTTGAAGAACGCCTTAGCCGGGGAAGAAGAAAGGAAGTCCAACGCTTGCAAAAACATGCTTATAAAGTTCTAATAGCTGTCCAGGGCGCCTGGAGAACAAGGGGAGAGAGAACACTCCTATCTGGAAGCTAAGCAGGTACTATTATCTGATGCCAGTCAGAAAACAGAATTTTTCAGTCCCATCATCTACCCTATGAGTTTGGTTTTGCTGTTGCTGTTGTTGTTTCGCATTCCCCAACTACAGGACGAGTTCCTTGAGGACTGAGGGTAATCTTCGTTCACACCTTTGAGTCCAGAGCAACTGGCACAGTGCTTGGCATCTATTTCACGTGCAGTAAATATTTTTGGAATAAAAAGGGGAACATTCGCATGTGATGGTCTCCATCTCTGCACCAGCCTAGTGCTCTCCAAGTACATGTCGTCTTCATCTAGCAATTTGAAGTCCATTTCACCACCTGCAAAACCAACAGGGCTGCCTTTATATTTGCCTGTGGTCATCCTGGGGGGCATCTGTCTAAACCTCATCTAGTTCCCTGAAGCTCCTTTCCTCCCAGTCCATTTCCCCGAGGTGGGTGGGCCGTTACTTAGTCCTCCTAGGTTTGTCTGTGTCTGTGCTCCTATGTCCCTGCTGAGCTTAGGAACTTTTCCACCTTGGATGGTACACTAGTCCTGACCCGAAGCACAGTTATCCAGCCCCCACTGGGAAGTCCCTCATAACTGTTTACCCTCCCTCAGGTCACGTCTTCTAAGGGTGTCTCAGTTTCTGCTTTCTTGTTTATTACCAGATACCGTTGCCCCAGTTCTCCCCACGTGCTGTAACCCTGCCTGCCTCCTGAGAGCCTGAGCTGGAAGATGCCCATGAGGCAGTGCCCAAGAGGGGCAGCCGTCATACAGCTGCGGTCCAAAGGACAGATGCCTCATGACCCAGAAAAATCACACCCAGGGCCTTTAGGAAATGGAAGGGGCGATGTGCAAGAGGTCAGGCCAATTAACTTGTTTCTTTTCTAATTAGGGATGCCAGAAGGATCACATGGACATATCCTGATTTAAGCAAGGTCTATAAAATGATAAAATTTTAGAGTTAGTAGAGACCTTAGGGAAACAATAATCAGCTTTTGGTTGGAACGAACTCCACTGAGGCCTGATGGGAGACAGGAAGTCTGTTTTTACGGATTCATCATGCAGTTTCACAGGGAGCCGTGTAGAACCTATTAAGAACTTTGTTTTAGTAGTAAAAGAACCTAACTGTTATCTTCTATCAGTGATGGAAAATAAGGCCTGTTAGATGGCATCTAAATTGCATTAAAAAAACACAAAAAATTGCAAACAAATACTAGCATCCTATAATTCTAATAAAACAGTAATAATAATAAATACATTTTAATGCCTTCCATATGCCAAGTTCTATCCTAAGTGTTTTATGTGCATTGCTTTACTTTCTTCTCACAATAACCCTATGAATATGGCATGAGTATAATCTCCCAATAAAATAACACAGATGAAAAAAACTGACACTTATGAAGATTAAGTAACATGTCCAGGGTTACATAGTACGTGACAGAGAGGAAGGTTTGTCTGTCTCTGTGTCGGGACAGGTAACGTGGTGACTTCCCAAAGCCCAGTGTTGATGATTACAGAGATGTAGTGATCCCCCCCATTATACTAAAGGTGCACCACAGGTCAGCAGGGGGGGTCTGCCCTCTTTTGGTCACTGAGCATCCCCACTACCAGAGTGAACACCATTTCCAACATTGCCAATCACGTTACATGACACGAAAGGATCTCTGGGTACCTCTCAGCATCAGTTCAAATGCTGTAGCCCGGGAGTAACAGATGTCTCTCTGCTCACATCTCCTTGGCCAGAAGGAAACGTGGGCAAACACACAGGAGCTGCAAATTTACCATGTACCCAGGTGTTGGAGTCCTGAAAATATTTGGCAAGTATTAAAAATGTCTACTGCATGCCCAAAGCCCATGTATTAAGAGCAAATCCTATATACCTTCAACCTATGAAATAAATGTTAAGCAGAGAGGTGTATTTAGTTATGATTTTCCATAATCATGATATAATCATAGAACAGGGAATAATCCCTGACAAATGTCATTCCTCCCAGTCTCGGTTGTGTACCTTAAGTTTCGTATTATAACTGAATTAGAATGTGGGAATTGTGCTATAGCCCACATGCATGCCCATGATCTGTCTTTAAAATGCAATATATAAAGTTGAAATACAGAAGCAGCTTCAGAGGTAACCAAATTTGAATCTGAACTCCCTCTGATCCTTGTCTTTATTTTTTGGAGAAAACTTTTAAACAAGAAAAACATTGCATTGCTATCACAACTCATTAAAAACAATGCTGTTGCTTTCCCCTTTTATTTCTAAAACCATTTCATTCTGCAGACTTAAATCAATAGAGATAACTTCTTTGGTTTTCACGTCTTCAAATGTCTCCTCACAGTGCTTTACAGTTGGCGGGACGCAAGCACTTTGTACCTCAGAGACCTCATCAGATCAACCTTTCCCACAGGCATTATTTTCATTATAGTTTTCTCAAAGAAGAGCTGGGAACCCAGGATAATTTTTAAAAATAATAATAATAGCCAGCCTCAGGCCACACAGCTGAAAAGGAGGTTGTTTGGTGGGCTAGGATTCAACCCCTCTTATCTGATCCCACAGTCCGTGTCCCTTCCTGTCACACCTCCCAAACCTTGGTGACAATTATCTTTAACAGCTGGTAAAATCAGTCATGGCCCATCCTCTCTTTTGTGCAAGAATATTTGAGACAAAGACTCCCTTACCCTAACATGACTCTGACCTCTGAGGCTCCCCTCAAAGAAGATGGGTCACAAAGCTTCAAGGAAAAAATGGCAAAATTAACATCCATGAAAACTTCCCTAATCAGCAAAGTTTGCATTAGTAGGTAATGACCTACTAAACAGCTGAATGGGGATATTTTAGGGAGTGGGGGATTATCATTTATGGAGCTACTATGAACTTAGCACTTAATACCATTGTGTTAATAATGGCTGATGTTTTTTGAGGGCTCACTCTGAAAACATGATGGAGCTAAGAACTTTCCACGCATTGTGACATTTCATCCTTGCAGCAATCACGTGACGTAGGTATGATTATTACTCCTTTCGTGCACTGAGTGTTGGAGGTGAACTGCCAATATCCATCACTGTTGATAAGGAGCTGAACTGGGATTGGGACACAGAATGTCAAGCTTAAGAACTTGCCTGCTTGTGATAGTAAGCCCGGTACGTAGAAATCATTATCCTCACTTTATAGCTGTGGGAACAGTAGCACAGAGCGGCTAAGTAATTCTTTCAAAGCTGCACAGCCAATAAGTCACAAAACAAAAATGAACTCAGATTTGTCGCACATGAAAGTCCAATCACAATGAGGGCTGGAGAAGCAAGGGTCTTTTTCTGAAGAACTCTGTCCCTTTTAATGCATGGTACATCTCAGCAAAGGGAACACCACAGAGATAACCACGAGAGGAGGCAGGGCAGAGCCAGGGCAGTGCTTTCTACTCTGGCTCTCAGTCTGGTTGATGTCATGCACGGTGGTAATCTTTGGGGTCCATGACAGGAGGAAGTCCCGGTGGCTGCTGGAAGCCTTTGAGCCACTTTTTGTTAGAGACTCACATACATCATTCCATCGACAGAGGCTCCACATCTGAAGCAGTGTTCCTTTTATTAACATTTGTTTGGAAAATTAACCCTCCAGCACTTCTCAGACACCTTCCACTCATAAAGATGGTGTGTTCCCTTTGTTTTTAGGGTTAAGTGCTCCACCTCGGAAGAAACATTCTGCCTACAGTTGTCACTGTTTTGCCTTTTATTTCACTTTAGATGGAGTGAATAAAGATGTTAAGTCGCTGCTTTGGAACATCTACTGTAATCGCCTTTCGTAATAATTGATGAATTGTTGAATAGGAGCATAAGATTTTTCTGACTTAAAAATAATACCCACTGTGATATAGTGTTGCTTGAATCTCCCTCTCTGAAATGAGCATAATCTGGGAGATCATACCTTTACAGTAACATGCAACAGGAGAGACACAGCAGATAAGATAAAGGTCCCATCAGGTTGAAGTAGCAGAAAGTAGTACAGCCCTACCTCGTAGCCCACAGAATTAGCCACAGAGTAGCTGTGGAAACAACTCTGCTGTTTAATTTACATCTTTGAGAAGGGAAAAGAAGGAAAAAAGCAGGACCAAGGATTGATTAGGAAAGAATAAAAATTCACAATCATAAAAGCTGAGATGTCACTTCCAGGATTAAAGTACTAAATGTAGGTACCCCTAATGTAAATCATACAGTCTCCCAGGCATTGGTTAAAATGTTTTTTAATAATAATAGTTATGGCAGCTAACATTTATTTGTAGCCTATTTTCTCATCACCCTCAAATTTGCCCCTTCTAAATGTCACCTTTCAAAAAATAATTCTATGAACAACAGCAGCCAAAGCAGCCCCTCATGATTTCCTGCTTCTTCCTCCTGCTTCTTAAGGAGGTTCTCTCTGTCAATCTCCTCTAGACCCAGAGAAGGAAGAAGTGATGTTGGTCTTCTGCCCCCTCCCCTGAACCCTGGACCCCCTTAGTGGGGGTCATACCCCCAACTATGGATCTGTAAGTAGACGATTAGAGAAATAAAGCAGAGTGAGTCTTTGCCGAGGCTTTATATTCAGGGGTATTGACAAAGGATGACTATCTCAGTTGTAAAAATACTTAAACCTCTCCTCCAGATTGAAACATGACCACTACAGTTCCAATTTATCCTTATCCCTTATCCCTGCTGCTCCAACCACCCACTCCCCTCGGGACTCCTGGGCCTTGCCTCTATCTGGAAGCTGAGTGGTTAGTGCCTCCATGGGGAGCGGGGGGAGGAGGTGAAGGTCCCAGGACCAATGGAAGCCTGTGCCCAGCTTCCATCACTGGTATATTTGTCCAGGTTGATTGTTTGCTTTTTCTTTTTTTCTGAACGTGATCCTAGTATCTCTGATCCCATGATGCATGACCGGGTGTGTTCTAAAATAGAGTTCTGAGGGACTCTGTTAAGTTGTTGAACCCTGAGGTTAACAACACCCAGCAGGTTTCTTTACTATAGGACATCTTGGACTTTTGACTATTCTAACGGGTAGTGTGAATCTTCAGGAGGGAGAGAGTACACAAATTACTTGAAGATAAAATCTTTTTTCCATAAACACTTAGCACACTTACTATGTCAACCATTCAACAAGTACTTATTGAGCACCTACTCTATGCTCCTCAGCACTGTGGGCGCAACAGCAATAAAACCTGTTAAAATCTGCACTTTTGTGTCCTTCGTGGAGCTTACACTCTAGAGGGAAAGATGACAAACAGTACACAGAACGTAACTGCTATGAAAAAACTAAAGCAGGGGAAGGAAGTATTTAAAATCCAACAATAGGTTGAAACCATTCAGTTGATGGTGAAATCATTAAAAATCGTGATTTTTAATGGAGTGGTTAGAGTAGAATGAATGGAAATGCAATAGAATGCATTAGTGTGCATCCTCCACAGTAAATACAGATATTGTTTCATTAATTTTTTTTACCATATGAGGTCGTGATACAAAAATGTATCTCTTACTGTGGGTAACAGGCAAATGATTAAAGCCATTGGGGTAACAGGACAAATAGTGACAGGCAGGTCCTCTTTTAAACACAGTGGCCGAGGAAATCTCTCTGGGGAGATGCCATGTGAGCAGAGGCCTGAGTGGATGAAAGAGCAGAATGTGTCAGACTGAGCTAACAGCACGTGCAAAGGCTTGTGGGAGCATGCTTGCAGGTTTGGGAGTCAGGAGCCCAAGCCACTGGAGTTGAGTGAACACATAGAAGAGCAGTGGGAAATGGATCACAGACAAAGACAGGGACCAGAGCATAGAAGTCTGTGAGGATATGGGAACAGCGTTAGCCTCAAATCTGGCCAGTGACATGATCTGATCGGAGATATGAGACAAACCACTGAGGTCCACTGGAGGATTGACCATAGAGAGACAAGAGTACAAAGCTACAAGACCAGAGTGCAAGAGATGTTGGTGGCCACACTTCACACACCATGATTTGGGAATCTGCCAAGTTCACATCCCTTAGCACTTGGATATCTGCCACAGGCAGGGGTGACTGAATGGCAAGAGGTGCCGGAGGGCGAGGTGAAGAACACAGAGTGGTCACACTGAGTGAACAGGAGCATCCCTACCAGACAGAGCTCAGGGGAACCTGTGCTGGAAAGACCTTAAGACTTCCAACCACACAGGGAACTCATGAGTCCCCCAGCCTGCCCTTCACCATCAATATGAAGGGAGAATTATCCATGTGCCCATCTTCCAAGCATCTCCTGATTCTACCACACCTGTTTGGGGTGTTCTTCTTAACCTTATTTTAACCAGCTAAAAACGTTAGAGGAAGTGGGAGCATATGAAATTACCTAGTTAATGGAAAGGAGGAATGACAGATAACCTGAGACTACCAAGGCACTCACCTCAGTCCCCAGGCAGGAATTGCCCCACCCAGAGCTGGTGGGGGACCATTCATACAACCCATTAGAATCTCTCTGGGCAATGTGGCAATAACAGACATTATTGATTGGACCTGATGCTCAGGGCTTAAAGGGGATAGTGCTTACTTCACAGGTGACTTTTAGAGACTTCTGTCCTACATCATATATGCAATACTACAGTTTCTGGCCTTGCTGAGTATGAAAACCTGAATTTAAAATCATTCAAAATTGCTTTTTATAGCAGGAAGAATGCCAGAGACAATAAGAAATGAAAAGGTCTGAGATATTGGAGAATAAGAAGTTAAAGAGAGAGACAGAGAGTCAGAGGGAGGGGGCCCATTGGGGAGGAAAGGAAAGGAAAGGAAAAAAGGAAGAGAAGAGAAGAGAGAAGAGGAGAAGAAAAGAAAAGAAGAGAAGAGAAAAGCAAAGAAAGGAAGAGAAAAAAAGAAAAGAGAACTTGAACTTGAGAAATGTATCGACCGGTTTCCATTTGTTTTTCTACAAGTGAAGTGCAGAGCAAACTCAATGAGGCATTTGAATCTGCAAAAGGGAAGTGAATATTCATGAAGTTTCTTTTTCCAAAAGGTCTGTGTTTTAAATGTACAGTGCAAGCAGTCAAATGGAATAATTTAAAAATCGGGTTTCAAAATCTGGGTTCCCTTCCAAGGGTTCAGTCTAGCAGGAATGTGCACTTCTGAAACATGGGGGAAGCCCTGGCAAAGGGAGGCTGCTGGGAAAGCAAAGATGGTATCTGCTGTCTTTAACAAGGTGGTTCCTGTGTGGCGGGTAATTGAGCCACGTGTTGCAGGCGAGCTCTGCATGCCGTGTGCTACCCCGTGTTAGACACCAAATAAAATGTTCCATGCCTGAACATCACTACCGGCTAAAGTGCCCACCAGAACAGGGGGAGAGAGAAAAGCTCCATTTCATGATAGGGAACATGTTCCAAAAAGTAGCTTGTGTCAATCTTGAATGTAAGTAAAAAGAGGGAGGAGAAATGTCTAGAGAGAAGAGGAAACCTTTTTTTAACCTTAGAGAGAAAGCTAAGCTTAAAAAAAAAAAAAGCTTTAAAATGGCAGGGAGGGTCACAGAAGAGAAGGGAGCAAAAGCAGAGAACACTTCTAGACCTACACAGAAATCACAGTCACCCCAGTCTGGTACACACCAGCATTCTAGAGTTCTATAAACAACGCAGAGGGGCGTTAAAGGCACACATCTCTAACAATGGCGCTGTGTGGGGCCGCCTTCAGGAAGCTGGCTGAGCAAATGTCCTGCAGCAGAAACCCAGGGCAAAGCACTGAAGGACCGGAGCTGCAGGGTGGGGCTTCCAAAGATAGGACAGGAAAGTGCCAGGCCAGGAGTGTTTATTTCTAGCAATAGCTCTCCTCGAGAGGACAGGATGGAGTGGGGGAAGTTTGGTAGTGGCTTCAACAAAACTGTGGAAATTAACATCTTTGGAACTTTTTAAATCTTCTTACCAGCATCCTAGGTTTTCACTTACATCCCGTAACCTGCCAGTGCTTCCTTAGAAGGACATGTGGAGTCTGACAACCCTGGGCTCTGCAACTGCTTAGTGGAGTAACCTTGAACATGGTACTCCAGTCTTCACTTTCTCTTCGGAATAATGGGGGTAATAATTGTGCTTTATAGTTCCAGGAGTTAATGAGGATTAAGAAAATGTTATCCCTGAGGAACTTAGCATAGCAGTGGCACATACTAAGTACTCGATGAAAATGTATTTGCTGTCCTCAAGACAATTCTTGACTAAGAGCAAAAATGTAGACTGACAGAGATCTGGGGAATTATCTCTATCCCAGAGTTGACAGAACATACTGTTTGGTAAGGTGTTTAGATGCAAGAAATTCCCTTGTGCCTTCTCAAAGCTGAACTTGTAGGTGGGTGTTAATAAAGAACAAGCATTGACCGTGTCTCTGGTTGGGCCCAGACACTGTGCTGGACGTCAGGAAAAAAATGAAATAGAATCTGATCCCTTCTCTTTAAAAAAATCTTTAAAGGAAAACGCAAGTCAGTGGGAGTATAAACTACATAGCAAATTTCTGTGGAGAAGAACAAAAAATGTGTTTGAAATCAAAGCCTTAAAGTTTAATATAGCAGGCCCCTTTGGCCTATTTTTGTATTTTTGAAGTAATTTTTTTAAACAAGAAAATTCCATTTTCTCATTCCTGGATTTAAATTATATAGAAAAAAATTAAGTCTTTTTAAATATCTGGTACACAATGACATTTCCTTTCTGTAAAGATAAGTAACAATAGTTTGGATACACATTACACGGACTTGGAATGCAAGCATGGCTTCCCCACAGAGTCTCCCCTTGGTTCTCATGAAGTAAGGATGGGAGATGGGAAGACTGGGAAAATAAATGCCAGTTAGTGAGACCCTTTGCAGCCAAGACTGAAAAACTGACTGAATAAATAATTAATCTTCAGAAGGTGAGTGGCTGTGAGCATTTGAAGTGAGCTGTTATCTGTACATTATCCTCACCCGTGACTTGACTCTCTTTCCCCACTCTACCTCTGTTTTTTGTCATTACCTTAATCGAGGGCACAGGCCCTGTTGCCTCAGCACCATAATACCTTTTTGAAAAAGCCCTCATTGAGGGAGGTTAAGAGATTAATCATGTCACTTAACCTTTCACCCAAAGTTTGGACCTAACCAGACTAACGTCAAGATGAAAAAGTAAAGAATTAAGAGAATGCAGTAAGGTTTTTAGAATTATATTTAACACTGTCAAAATCATTTGAATATCATGGAGAGGCTGCCAAAATTATTCAGGGCTGAGCCTTTCCCTTGGGGAAGAAACAAACCTCCCTTTTGGACCACTTCTTCTTCGTCCCTGGATTTGAAAACTTCCGTGTGATGCAGAAAGAAGCAGGAAGGAGAGACCCACATTAAATCAATCATTTCTGCTTTATACCACTTATTTTTAAAAAGTGGATTGGGGAAGAAAATTGTTTGAAATGTTTTAAAGATTTTCCATGGCTTATGATAACTGAATGCCACTTTTTCACATGGAAGGCATTTTTCAAAAACAAATGATAATAGAAGTTCAGGTCATTAAAAATTTTGTTCTTATTTTTGAAATTTAGAATGAAGTGATAAATATGGCCAAATTTGCATCAAAAATAATCACACTTCTCACTTAAATAACTTATCAGTTCTTGTAAAGTTCAGCGCCTTAAAGTCTTGAGTAGGGAAATATCAATGATTCCAATTTACTTGTATTAAAAATGTAGAAGAGTAAGGATTCTGTATTTTAAAATATAATTTCATTATTTTTCAGTGTCTTCTAAAAGAGACCAATGTCCTGACAGATGAACGTTTTTGGAAATCTGCTTTGAAGAGTATTTGTTTAAATAAACATAATTCTTAATAAGTAACTAAATAGCAACCACCAAAATATGAACCCTTAAAAAAAACTGAACTTGTTCATCCAAATGGAATTGCTCTTCAAAACAGTTCAGAAGTAGATATGCTTATTAATCACAACATATTCTATAAATCACTTTCACATATTATCTCATTTAACTCTTACTGTAAGCCTGTGTGGATAGTTTTAGTTTCCAATTTAAAGATGAAGAAAAGGAAACTTCGAGCAAGCATGATGTTTAAGGTTCCACAGGCAATAGTTTCAGAACACAAGTTCTTACACTTCAAGACCAGGATTATTTCACCTATATCACAGCAAATTGTTTGTCAATTACAGTCACTCTGCTCATGCTCAAAATATTAGTAGTTTTGCATTTGGAAATGTCTTTGGAGCCTATTTATGAATCATCCAAGAAAAACCAAGTTGATTATTGCAACTTAATTTTGATTAACTAAAATAAATGCCCAAGTGAAGGACTGAGTCCTCAGGTTATTTCCTAATATCAAAGCCACTCTCAAATTTAAAAGACTTGCCACCCCAGAGAATGTTCAAAAGGATGTAACTTGGTCTTAGCAAAAATATTCAAAACTTAAAATGCCAGACTGTTTTAATCAATGGTAGAGTGGCTGCCATGAATATATAGCCTCTTACAATTAGTACATCTGAATTGCTTGGAAGCTTTTTTTGTCTCTTCAATGAGAATAAATAACCCCTGTAATTTTGCCTGCATTCTTTGTATTTTTGTGTAATGTATGACACACTCAGGCAGGAATAGATCTTGTTCAGGCAGATTCTGCAGAAGAATCACTTTTATTTTCCCCTGACAAGTCTAGGAATTGGAACTTTGGAAAAAAAAATGCACTCAGGGGCAACTGCTTGAGGTATCTCTTCTTAACAATACGTGAAACTTTTTTCAACCAAGAGACACTGAACACAAATAATATAACAGGATCGCTAGCCTCAGTATGAGTATATGCATATAATAAACTACAATTACTAAGCAACTTTTACAGCAACGTCCCTCTGATCTCAGTTCCACTCCATTTTCCCATCAGGGAATTGATTGTATCCAGATTACTTTCCTTTGATTCTTGTTCTTTTTTCATTGTCTGGGATCTACGCTAGTTCAAGAGCTAAAATATTAAAGGAAAGAATCTAGGGTCTTTCTGTGTGCAATTGTTTAAAGCTGAGTTGTTAGCTCAGAAAAATTCATTGCCTGATTTTCTGTAGTTCTAGCTTACATTTTCTGCTTCAGTTGATATTTAGTAAAGCAAAATGGGAAGAGCACGTAGTGTCTGCTCTATGTACCTCCTGACCCATCCTTTCTGTAGTCTGCAAATAGACCTAATGCCAGTGTGCAGAAAAATCAGCTACAGATTATGACAAAAATGCATCTTTTTGGTCCCACCCTCAGAGACTGTTAGGCCTACAGATTTCCATCTCAGTAGGAACTCCCTAGCCCATGCAGGTAGTCCCTGGGCCAGTCTTTAACAGACACTGAATATAAACTTCTACTTAACAATGGTTTAGCAATAAAGTTTAATGAACTCTCCTTGCTTTTATCTGGAAGATGACATCCTACCTAAATGCAGCCCAAAAGCTCACACCCAACAATCCTTGACTTTCTGTATCACAGCTAACAACATTATCCCAACTGCTAAAACCTGAGATTTTACTGTGCTTCATTCATTATTTTTGAACACGAATGTTTTAAATCATCAGCAAATTTTATATTAGTTAAAAAACATTCCTCTTCATTAACAAACTTTATATTACTTAAAGGCCTCTGACTGAGAGGTTACTATGATGTTTTCCTTTGCAAGCATCTTTGAAAAGTCTGTCATTGTCTACACTTTACAATAATGGTGGTGGAATTCAACAATATTCTACATATATATGTATATATACATTCTAGTATCCTTTGTGGTATGATAAAAGCATGCAGATACATACCTACAGACTAGTGAAAACATTAGGAAAACTAAATTTTAGCCAAAGTAAAGTACTGACTGTGAAGGTGTTAATAAAGGTGTCATTCTCACATACTGTTTTATTGCCCTTTTCTAAAATAAAGGTAATTGGACATTTGATTACTTGGAGACTTAACCTCTAAAAATCACTTATCTGGGCAGCTGAGTGAGACTCTCTTTGGCCTTGCTTCTCTTTTCTGTTCATTATTGGAGCTAATCAAAACCTGGACCTTCCTCTGACCTCAAACATCTTACTATAACTGGCTGAGGAAAGTGATAAGTAAACTGCTTTCTTTGATTTCTCAGGCTGTCGGTGTTTGGTAAAAGCAGGATGCAGAAGACAGGGAAAGCAGCACTACCTGCAGGCCTTTTGATCTCATGCAAGCCCCAAGTAAAGAATTTCTAGTGTTCAAGACAAGAATGTGTAGTCACTGAAGGTCAATGGCTTGTTCCAACAAGTGGCCCCTTTGGTGATACTCCCTCTGCTTCACATTCTGGAGACTTGTTTTTCAGCATCATCACTGTCACTAAAAAGAAGGCCTCTTGGGACAAGGAAGCTGGTTTGCTGTGGTCTTGCTGTAGGTGCTGCATTTTGGCTGTCTGCCTTTTGATCGCACGAAAAGTAAAAATATTTGAACGTCGTGTAAAGAATAAATGCCCAGCCATGCCAGACAAATCCCATTCTTTGTATCAATGCAGTTTCACATTCTTGTCACCTACTTTAATAATACTCTATGTCATGTTCACTGTTTAAAGCATTAGCCAAAGATCCAGAAGACAGTTCCCTGCTTGAGCTTCAATGTCAGATAAAACACACATGCAAACAAAAATCTACAGGAATTCTCTGAACTTCCTGTTCAAATTTTTTTTAACTTAAAACTGCTCTAAAAATATGAAGTCTATTGAATTTTTAAAAATCAACTAAATTGATAGAGTGTTTATGAATATGCTAAACTGCATCTTGAAATTTTACCTAATATGAATTATTTAATTTCATCTGAATAGACATGATGCTCTTGAATCAAACTTTGCCAGGAAAAATCATTGCAAAGCTGTAGCCATTAAGGTAAAGCATGTCTTCATTAGGTTGACAAGGGCAGTAGAAATGCATAAATGGGAAGAAGAGGGAAGGGAATTTCTCATTCACTGCATTCCCAGGTACACGGAAGGATGTAAAATGAGATACTTAAACATGAGAGTGCTATAAATCTGAGAAGGCTATCAAAAAAAAAAAATAAAACAGAGAAGTCAGACACATGATATATAATAATTTCTCTAATGCTTCTAGAAATTCTGTCCCCAAAAATTATTCAATGAGTGGTGACCCAGAAAAGCATGAAATATCAATACAAAGCACAGATAAATAATAGTAGCAGGAAACTGGGAGATAATTACCACTGGAGATACTTGGAAACATTAGTTGAGGAAAAGACAAATATAACAAATAATATAACATTCACATTTTCATTCACTTACCAAGTGTTTACTAAGCTTCTGTAGTTGAAGGCAGTGGTTCTCAAATGTTGCTACACATACGAGTCACCTGGGGAGTTTTAAACATTCCGATGGCCAGCTCACACCTTACACGAAGGCACTAAGAATGCCTGGCGATGGGAGGCAGGCATCAGTATATTTTAAAGACCATAGGGTGATCCCAATGTGCAACCAAGATTAAACATACTTATCCATTAAAACATAAAAAGTAAATTATGCATGTATTTTTTTCTCTAGGAACTTGAAATCTAGGCAAGGAGATCAGTCGTGTCCACACACAAATATAAAGGAGAATGCAACACATGCTTTGTTGCGCCATCGCATTTTGCGGCTGGCTTGGCAAAGTATCACTTCTCCAACCAAGCAGTTCCGTACATAATATATTTGTAGTGACACAGTCATTCCTGGGGACCCCATTTCCAGAAAGAGGCAGGCGAACCAGAAAGGGCTTACAGAAGATCAACAGAATGATTACAGGCCTCGGGGAGTGAACTTATGGGGGCAGATGAAAAGAACTAAATATGTAAAACCTGACTAAGTGACGATTAAAGGGGGGTCATGATAACAGCCCACTAATACCTGAAGGGTGCAAACATCAAGGAAAGAAGTGAGTTGCTTTGGATAATGCAACAAGAGTAATAGCATAATGTTTTGAAAAGGAAGGGAAGGCACACTGTCAGGCAATCCTTGCTGACTGAGCAAGCTCCTTGGCCATGGAGCTGGCTTCCGAAGAAAGGGTGGCAGCCACAGCATAAGTTCCCATAAAACAAGTCTGGACAAAGACGAAGGAAATAGATTATTAAGAAAAATTCTGTATGACAGTGCAGGAGGATAGGGGCGATTGAAGGGAAGAAAGAGAATAATTCAAAGCTTTTACAAATCTGATATCAGAATGATACTATAAAAAGTTCGGGGGGGGGAAACAAATTGAAAAGAATCTTCCTCTTTAAATGTAATTGCAAATGAGATTGATAGTTACTAGCTTTCATTATTCATGTACTCATTGCATACTCAGAAATTACATCCTGAACCATATTTTGTTTGTGTTTTAAGTGGTATTTTATCAGCTTTTTCATTTATTTATTTTAATATAAATATAATCATTACATGCATGACAAACTTCTTCAAAGGCATTCAGCTATAGAAATTTCTACTGTAGTTTTATAACATTCCAAACCTGGGACACCTTGTGCCCTCAAGTCACAGACCACTTGCTTTATTTTTAAGCTGTGCTCCTAAATGCTACAAAATTGGGGAGGACGATAATAGCAAATATCTTCAGCGCATTTTGTATACGCCAGACACGGTGCTACAATAATTTCCAGCCATCACCCAATCTCATTTAATGACCACGACAACTCTGTGGGTAGGCACTAATGTTGTTCTCATTATTTACAAAAAGAAAACAATTTTTAAGGAGGTTTGGTACTATATTCAAGATCACACAGCTAGCAATCATGTCGTGAAAAATGAAAACCCAATCTGCCATTGGCTCCAGAGCCTGCATGCTCTCTAGCCTACTTTTATGGAATGGCATTAAATAACACTAAACTGGAAACCAAATAAACATTGTCACCTTACAATCGACCTCATAAATCTTGTCTGCAAATAATACCTACTTTATAGAAGTATTGTGATGAGTGAATAAGATAGTTTTTAAAAATAGTTAGCACTGCCCGGCACTTAATAAATTCTTGAGAAATGAGAGCTTAAAAAATAAAACAAATTGAAACTTAAACTTCACAAATCATTCATCCTGACACCAATTTCTCCTCATACTTTTATATAATTCTACTTATCCTTTTCTCCTTCTTCCATTCCTGGGGTTTATATTGCTCTCATTCAACCAGGAGGAAAACAAACCAATAAATGAATTTTCACTAGGCTTTTATGCCTTAAAAGTTATGCCTTGAAGTTTAAAAGCAGACTCATAAACTCATAGACACAGAGTAGAATGAGTTTGCCAGGAGCTGAAGGGTAGAGGAGACGGACGGGGACACACTAGTCAGAGGACAGAAACTTCCAGTTGTACACGGAACGACCTCTGCAGATACAATGTTTGCATGCTGACTGCAGTTAACAATACTGGGTTGTATACTAGAAAGTTGCTGAGGGAGTAAATCTTAAATGATCTCACAGCAGACAAAAAAAACAACAGTAACTATGCAAGGTGATGGTTGTGTTAACTAACTTTACACAGTAATTATTTCGCAATATATACCTCTATCGAATCATCACGTTGTATGCCTTAAACTAACACAATGTTATGTGCCAATTATGTCTCAGTAAAGCTGAAAAAAATCGTGAGAAATCAAGACATTGCCTGTCTAAATGATTCATTCATCTAATAAGTATTTATCGAGTACCTATTATATGCAAGGGACTATAGCAGTGAAAACACGAGTGAAAGCTGGCCCTCCTCAAGCTCACATACATGCATATTAGACATCATACACAATGAGGCAACGAGGAACAGATAACCCAACATCAATGTAAATGTTGTAAAATAAAGAATTTGATGCTACACATGGTGTGGAGCTGGGAAGGGAGGTTGTGGTTGGAGAGGGTGCTAAGGGAAGTCCTCTTTAAAGAGATGATTGTTAAGCAGGAACCTAAAAGACAAGAAGACACAGAGATTACTGGCAACTGCCAAGTTCCTGAGGCAGAAAAGAGTTTAGAATGTTCTAGAAATTCAGAAAAGGCTGTGAAGCATAGGGAATGAGGGTAAAGATGGTCCGAAATAAAGTCTGAGAGCTAGAATGCGATCGTGTCAAGCAGGAATTCCAGCCCATGGCTGGGGGTGGGCTTGATTTTGAGCATGTTTGAAATCTTACAACTAGAGACTTTTAAGGAACGGAGTGATATGTTCTGCTTAATATCTTTAAAAGTTTACTCTAGGATGTGACTGGGCAACAGATTGTGTCCTGTGCTGCAGGATGGTATGGCGAGGAACTGAGAAAAATGGGCCAACAGAAGAGTGTTTATGATTTTATAGCACTTGCATTGATTTGTTGACTTGGGGGGAATTGTTTAACACTTGGTTTGTTGTCTACTGTGTCTTCTCCAACTGAGAAGACAGGAAGTCCTACGGTCGGATAGGACCCACCAACTGAGACCAGCACGGGAGCGGTGGACGTGGAGCAGTGCGTAAACGTGGGCTACATGCTGAAGGGGGAACTGAAAGGGGTGGCAGATGTACTGAACATGGGAAGCCAGGAAAGGAAAGGCTCTGTCCAGGTTTCCGGCTTTATTTTTGGAGGCAGTGTTTACTGAGATGGTGAAGACTGGGAGGGCCAGGTTTGGAGGCAGATTGGTACTTCATTTTAGGCAGGTTAATTCTGAAATGCCCTACGGCGTGGAAGTGATGATGCCAAGTAGCAGCTGGATAGATGAATATGCATGAAAGGGAGGTCTCAGCAGAAGATACCAAGGTGGTATTAACTATATTTGTGTATTAACTATATTTCCTGATTTTCTGTATTCCTGGTGCTCTGCCCTCTGAAACCTCACCCAGGAAAGACTGCCCTTCCCAGGGCTAGGTAACTCCTGCAGAGGGCACACCTCTCCTCTGTCAGCATGCCTTTCATATGTGAAGCAAGCTATCCAGAGCCCATGCCCCCAGCTACCTCCCTTCTCAGCTCTCTCACATCAAATCAATAATCCCCTGTGTCCTGGTACCAGACAGCTAGGGGCCACCCCTATAGCCCAGAGCCCATCTAAATAATTCAAACTATCCAGTCCTAAACCTGCTTAACTGGCTTATCCTACCTCACCATTCATTCCTGTGAAAATCACAGTAAAGGCCCCTGTCCATGCTTTCCCCTCCCCACTTCTGCCTTTTGACTGGCCTTGGTGCTTCCTCATGTGGCCCAACATAAGGTAGTATGTCCTTTCTCTTGGGCACCATGAGTAACAAGCTACCTTTCAATGGCAATTGTTCCTGATCTGTTGACCTCACCACACAAACAAACAAACAAACAAAAATTTCCTGGGTACATTTTAAAACAGATTTATCAGCATAATGATGATATTTAAAGCCTTTAGAATGATGGAAATGACTTAAAGGCAGAAGAGAGGAAACAAGAGATACCCCTATGGTACCCAAAGAAATAAATATTTCTGTTTTGGGTTTCAGACTGTATGACAACTGAGTGGAAGAATTCTTTCCAAGCTTTCTTAGGACCTCACATACAAGTCATGCGACATAAGCCACTGCTCACTCCATATATGTATAAGGCTGATCCTCTTTCAAAATAACTTATCTTCACCGCAGCACAGTTGAAATATCTTCCCAGAGAAACAACATGAAGTAAAAAGCCATCCACAGGAGTGCATACCCATTAGACAAAACTCATGGGATATAAAGCAACCCTCCTAACACGTCAAAAACACACATGTAAAACTTCTATAGTGATGCACATCTGTGGGCTGCATTGTCGAACATTAGGGATCTAAACAGACTCGGAGCCTGTGTCCCCAGAAAGCAGGTCCCAGACATCTTAAGCTCAAACAGAGTTCTCACAGATCTGGTATGAAATGAGAAAATCAGGCAATGCATTTTCACCAAAGTGGAATGGAGTTATGGAATTAAAAGTAGTCTTTTTTTAATCTGAGACTAGACCTTTCCTTTGCTGGTACTAACATGTCCTTCCATTCATGAAATGGCCTGCAAAAAGTAAGTAGAGTTTTGTTTTTTGTTTTTTAACTGACAAAAGGAAAGGTAGGCAGCTCTATGGAGGTCCCTTCAATTTTTTACTCATTTATTTCTATAGGATCATGAATTTGAGAATTCAGAGACATATAACCTATAAGATGTAAATATACAGGTATTTGAAAAAAATCCCATCATTTATAACCATCCAGGTTTCCAGTCTTTGTTTTCATCTTGACTCAAGTCACATACACATAGCTCGAGTGAGATTTCCCAACCCCACCTGTGACACGAAGTTTCCACTCTGACAGGTTGGCCATGAGCGAGGAAGCTGTTATCGCAAGGATGGAGAGAATGAGTAGACATTGTGAGCTAAAGTGTCTGTTTTCTCAGATACTGACAAGTAAAGACAAAGGTTCAACAGTGACTAATGAATAAAATGTTAAGGTGGAGACAGGATTTGTGTCACTAGAGGCATTCACTTGGAAACCAAATCAGGCTACTGGTGATGTGGCAATGAAATATTTATTATTTGTTTGTTTAAACAAAAAAAGCTTAATGCTTATTCAAAGGCCACTCACTGCTCTACTTTGAACAGCTACTACAAAGGGATATAGAATGAACAAGTTTGCTAATTCTGGGAGTAATTATAGCGTCCAATTTCTGGGCATGTTTGTCAGTAAGTAGGTCAGACTCACAATGTTTGCTTAGTGCCTGAAGTGTAGGAGAAGGAGCTGGTCCTGAGGAGGTTGCTAAGAGAAAAAGGAGGGAGACAGAGCCAATGGTATAATAAATGATGAATTATGCAACAATCAGTCCATTCCTTCCTCTTTCTGTTGGGGTTGAGAGATTAAGATGTTACCCTATAACTATCCATTTTCTCAGATGAAAAGCAGGAAGAAAGAAAATTTTTGCTGTTTTCTATGGAGAAAGTGATGCAAAGTTTGAGAAGGTGGCTCCAGGATTCCCAGCTGTCACTTCCACATTCACCCTGAGCCAAGACAACCACAGTGAAAGGGAAGACATTTGTCATTGGGAATCTAGACCTCTGAATTCCTAATGTCTTCACAGACCAGAATGGAGACTATGGGCAGAACTACAAGGAAAAGAAAGTGGCATCACTTTCTGTATAAAAGAAAAAAAAGAAAGTGATATCACTTCCTTACCTGGTCGGAGCTTTCATTTAATCATAGCTACAAAGTACTTCCATCTTTTTTAAAAAGTCATATATTTTGTTTATGTAAATATAAGCATATTTATAAGGACATACATGAATGATGCTTACATATATATGAGTGTGTGTGTGTGTTATTATTTACAGAGGGGCATGAGAAGAAGAAAAGTCATCTCATTAGAAATTTGAGGTACAAATTCTTATTTCTCACTTACAAGAAATAAAAGGCTGATACAAAAATCGGCTCATAAATTCAGTGGCCCCTCAGTCTGAGGACAGCAGTTTGCTATTTAATTCCCAAGATAACTTACTTACCTACCATAAAATTTGGATGAGAAATATTTAACCTCTAATGCTATAAAAAATCATGCTACTTGATCTCTTCACATTTTAAACAAAATTATACTGGGAGAGGAAACTCAATAAATGAGTTTTGTCCAAAAAAAATCTCGATTCTGACTGAATCCTTTTAAAATTCTGAATCATCTCTATTTTCTTTAGCTCTTCCTCTCTCTTTCACTGACCAGCCTCTTACATAATTTCTAGTGCCACACTGGAGGGATCCAGAAAGAAAGAGTCATAGTTGGTTTGCACTACTTCCCAGGGTGCACTGAAGCTCTGGGAGTGAGCGTGGAGTAGGGATCTGCTCAAGAAAATAAATAAGTTGTTCCAGCCCATGTGTGATAGGGACACAGTTATTAAGGACAAGGTGGAGAAGGAATACTTGGGGTACAGAATTCAAATTAAAACTGAAACCTCCATCGGTGTCAACCCCAATTTAGAAGTCCAACAAGCAGAATACCAGCAAATGCAAGAATGAATAAGAGTAACTGCTATCTTTCTTGGCAGACTAGTGGGAGCCCACAAGATTTATGACAACCAGTTCAGGTTGTGACCAAGAAGGGCGTGGTAGCCTGGGAGAACAGAAGCTGTAGTCTCTGCTGTGTGCAGATGGAACAGAACATTACACTCCATTTT
Organism: Tonatia bakeri; assembly: GCA_004024845.1. Lineage (NCBI taxonomy): Eukaryota > Metazoa > Chordata > Mammalia > Chiroptera > Phyllostomidae > Tonatia > Tonatia bakeri. Next base: position 80,719 of record PVIA01001354.1, on the reverse strand, counting down.
TTAGAGCTTCTCTTTTCCCCCAGCAAAAACAACTTGTGCATGCATTTAAGCATGTGCCTACACATAGGAAAGCCTTCAGTTCTCTCAAGCTCAGAATTAAAACTAAAAATAAAAAGGAGAGAGCTAGGAACTTGTTGGGTAATAAAGTAGAAAATAGTTATGATAACACATAAAAAATAAAAAGATTAATAAAATGTTGGTTCCCAGAGAGAGAAATGGTATTATTCCCAGTTAACAATTGACAAAATAAGTTTTACAAAAGCAATTGTCAAGGCCAAAGAGAACTTAAAGGCATTGTCAGATATTGAAACAAGTTTCCATAATAAATCACACGGAGAATGCTCCTGCTGGGTAGAATCTTTAAAAACTAGACTCATCCCAGCTCATTCCTTACTTTAAATCTGCCTAAAATAATCAAAACTAGCTAAATCAGATTATTTTAGAGGCATTCTCTGGAGTCCTAAAGGTTTACCCTGTGCTTACAATATCAGGAAACATGTGAATTTTTCTCCCACTTCTTAAAACCTTCAAGGTACTATCACCTCACCTACTGAAACATGTATATTGGGTTGGCCAAAAAGTCTGCATGCTTTTTTCCATAATATAAAAGACACATTCTTCATTTTCAACAATAACATTACTGATTTGGATATTTTGATTATGTCAGCTATCTCCTGTGTGGTAGAACATTGGTTGTTCTCAATTAACATCTGTTTGGTCACTGTCAACTTCAACTGGTCTACCCAACTGTGGAGCATTGTCCAGCAAGGAATCTCCAGCACAAAACTTCTCAAACCACTTTTGACACATTCAATCAGTCACAGTACCTTCTCTCCCTACACTACACAAATCTTTTTTTTTTTTTGCACTTCAGTTGCATTTTTACTTTTCTTAAAATAATAAAGTATAATATGCCAAAAATGTTGCATATTTTCTTCCATCTTCTACATTAAAATGGCTACACAAAAATTCAGCAATTTTTATTTTTTAATGCACTCTAATATGACAATTGTCACAATACGATCTAACAAAATTGTTTCAAATGAAGTTAAAGACAACTATGAGCTACCAGAGCCATCTTACGGAAAAAAACCAAACTTTTTAGCCAGCCCAATAGCTTTGTCCCACACCCAGTTTTCTTCAAGTGGTTCTGCTACTGACGTCCACGGGCTGGTCAGCCAAAGGGCTCTGCTGTTTTTGAGCAGCCACTCCTAGCACTGGGTGCTGGCTGGCCGACAAGTGACAAGTAGGAAGCAATAAAGAAAAATTTTTTTTTTAAATCTACAGCACAGTGGACTGACTCTTGCAAAGAAACTGGCAAGTGGACAGAGAAAATTAAATGCTTCCCAATTTAAAAACCCATGCACATCTAAAAAATAAACCTCTTATCATCTTAGTAAAATGATCAAAACACTTATAAAAACATTCAACGATGTGCCACAAAGATGTGCCATTCCATCAACATCTAATTGAATCCTTAGTATCATCCTAAGGAAACTGAAGCTTGGAACACGACAATGAATAGAAGCATTTGGGCGGGACACATCTAGCTTCACCTCCTAGTCAGCCGCTTCCAAGCTGTGTAACTTCAGAGGGGTTACTTTATTTCTCAGTTTTAACTCATTCACTTCGCAGAAATGGGTTCTAGCCCTTCAATAAGACAATCATATAACAATTTATTCCACCTCTTAGATCCATCTTAAAGAAGTCTGCTTTTCTCTCTCTGCACAGCCACAACAGAAGTTGAAGGGGCAGATACAAATGTTGGGGGACCTGAGACTCATCCACATTGGGAGGACAATGTAAGGTGAAGGTGGACAAAGCTATGAATACAAAATTAGATACATTTTTTTAAAAAATGAATATGTATTTAGATTGAGAAAAGAAATCACACACACACAAAATTATTCGAATCTAAAAATTACTATAGAACTTATAAAAAACAAAATGGCATACTGTTTTTTATTAATATATTCACACACCTCTATAATTTTTCCTTCATTATTTTGGCTGCATACTCTTTAATCACTTCTTCACACAGCAAGAATTTTGTAAAATAGCATTTGGTAAAGACAAGGAATCCAATCTTTCCTCCAGCAAGTTGAGGATAGTTACTGATAGCTTAAAATGTTTATTTCAACATCACTACATGTTACTACAGTACTATGTAAATGAAGTGGGTTTTTTTGTCAGATTTTGAAAGACCATTTTCTCGTTTCTTTTGTAAATGAACTGAATTTCAGAGCATTTCAAGTTTTCTACATAGTGACTAATCTTAAATACTCCTTGAATCATCAAAACTTAGTAAACAGTTTGTTGCTGATGTTCCTACTAAGATGTAGTATGAGTTTTATGTTATCTTCATCTTATCACAACAGCAAGAAATTTAAATATTTTCCCCAATATGATTCACTCTTCTTCATTAACTGGGTTATCATATAACCAACTATCAATTACTTCTACTCAAAATTTGTCTCTTCTTAATGAATTAATGAAATTTGAAAATTTGGGGGTCACACAATTTGCTTCTGGATGCCAGAATAGCTTCTCATGATTTTAGTATAATCTTTAGTATTTTTGTTTCATATCTTCATTTTTAATCTCTGTTTCTTTGGTTCTTCAGTAAATGCAAACATTATCAAAGAAGTATGCTTTGTGTATTTAATGGAAGTACTCCAAACACCTTTCCAAATTTTAGTTAAAACAACATATGACCAACTTAACTTGCCCTTGACAGGATCCTAAAAATGCCCACAGCCTCTCCAATATCACCCCACCCAAGCAGAAATATGGTGAGCAGAAGGTCAGAGTAGAAGAAAACAGCTGTTTTAACAGTTAACAGTTAAAATATCTTGTTCTTACAAATATCACAAAAACATTGCTCAGGCTCTGCCCCAGACTAAGGAGGGACTTATGCAAGCAAGGGGCCCTGGGGCTTAAGCTTCATCAGCTTCAAGGTACATCTGCCCTAGGCCACTACCACCTCTCAGCTGGGCTACCCAAGTAGCTTCCCGACTGGTCTCTGCACTTTCATCCTTATCCTCCTGTAATCCCTTTCCTTGTGACAGAGTGGGAGACTCAAAATGTAAATTAATTTGTTTCACTCTCTTGCTTAAAGCCTTTCTGCAGCTTTCCGTCGCATGTATAATAAAGGCCAAATTCTTATCACCAAGACACTGCCTAGGTCACAGAATCAACCCATAGCTACCCACCCCCACACCGTCACGGCCATGCTGTTGATACACCAACCTTGTTCCCACAATTAAGTGTCTCATGATCTCAGTGAAAATTATGCAAGTGCCTCATAAACTGCAAAGTACTATATCCATGTTAACTCTTACTGTTATTAGTCAGGAGCAGGATGTGTGGCCTTAGAATGGTTGAGGAGTGAAGTTGGTAGATTTTGATTCTTGCCAAGGTCATTCCTGCTCTTTTTTCTTACTCTTATAAACACTGTTCTGAACCTTCACAAACAGAACTCCTACAGACACAGGTCCAGGACTTACAGCCTTATAGCAAGTCACCATATGTGTGCACACGGCACACATGTGTACATACAATATGTATAAGCAAATGGCAAGGGTATTTAGCTATAGTAGCTTGCCTACATTGCCGATATTTTATCAAATTACAGTCTACACTTAGAAACCCAGCTAGTAATTAAAATACAACGTATGGCACAGTGTTGCTTGAACCAAAATAGCAATGTAAAGTTTTAAAATCTGAGTCAATGACTTCTAACAAGCCTCCCTTATCAGAATGAGTCAATGTTTTTCAACATCATCTAGCAGCAATGTGGCTGCTCTCTCAGGACAGAGATGAAAAGATGGGAGAAAAAAGGGTTGATTCAGGTCACGTGTAATCAATCCAGCAGCCAAAAAGCTCTCATTAGTCCAGGTCTTGAGAGTGTCTGTTCCCTCACCACGCTGGATTTATTTCCTGGACCCAGCAAGATCAAGCATTTCAGAGCAACAGAAAACATCTCAGATACACATGAAAATTTGGCGTCCAGATGAGTATAAAGAGAACTGATAAAAAGAAGAGGAGAAACGTTGCCACAAACCACCCAGGTGGGAGGTTGTCGTAAGTGTTCCGTGGCCAGCCTGAAGACAAAGTCCATGGCTCCACAGGACAATCGACCTGAGGTTTGAAGACATCTGTAACAATTCTCATTTCGTATATTATACAGGACAGGATTATTGTCTTTTAAATGTGGCCTCTCCAACATTAAACCACTTGCGCTGTCTGACGATTATTCCTTTAAGTGATTCACCATTTTCAGAGCACCAGGTTTGCGCAACTTCTGGTTTCTCTTTCTTAATCTCAAGGTTCACCTCATCTTTATATTCAATACCTTTCATAGTCTAGTCCAAATTTAGGTGCTGCCTGACTCAAACTTCCCCTAAATAACATTTTATTTATAGATCAAATAAGTTTATTATGGTCCCCTTTCTGGACACAATTATTCAGTCTTTTTCCTAATGTGAAAATGTCCACTGAAATACACTCTACTACCTCTCTGTCGATCCAAAATCTACTCAGCTTCCAAAACGACCTTAAATCCTGTTCTTCCATGGTCTGTCCCCAAACTGCTCCACAATGTCACTGTCTAGAAATGCCTACAGCTCTGAAAGCATGATTTTGTACTGTAATGTATACATTTCTCATGGGCTTGCTTAAGTTTACTTTATTCCTATAAGATAGTAAACCCCATAAGAGGGGAGACTTTAAAAATTCTCCACAATATCTATCGTTCAACTAAGCATATACTAAGCACCCCAGCACGGAATGGATGCATGACAGCATGGATGGCTGGAGAGAACTGTGCTAAGTGAAATAAGCCAGAGAGAAAAAGACAAATCCTTGCACATGGAATCTAATGAACAAAACAAACAAACTAACTAACAAACAAGACAAAGAACCCTAACAAACAAAATAGAGACAGACTCATAAGTACAGAGAACAGACTGACAGCTGTCAGAGGGGAGGGGAGTTTGGAAACTGGGTGAAAGAGGTGAATAGATTAAGCAGAAAGAAAAAACTTGTGGAAACAGAAAACAATATGGTGATTACCAGAGAAAACAGGAGTGGGGATAAGTAGGGGAAGGTAGAATGGCGTAAAGCGGGGATCAATGGCGATGAAAGGAGACTTGACTTGAGATGGTGAACACACACTACAGTGTACAGATGATGTGTTATAGAACTGTACACCTGAAACCTATATAATTTTATTAACCAATTTCATGCCAATAAATTCAATAAAAAACAAAAATAAATAAGTTTCTTAAAAAGTGGTTTTGGTGGCTTTTGGTAGTACATTTGTTAGTAAGTAATTAAACCCACACAACTATCTTAGTATCAGGTGTTATTATTTTATTAATACATTTACAGTTGAGGGAATGGACACTGGTTAAATAACTTACCAGAAGTCACACAGATAGTAAATGATGGAGCTAGGTGCTAAATATAGAAAGCCCAGTTTGAAGGCTGCCTGCATAATCATGAACAATAATGCCCTATAAATTAGAGCAAATAAACAAAGTGAAAGGGACGAAATGACCTTTCTCCTTTCTGTTCCTACAATGGTGCACAGCTAGGGCTTTTAAATGCTCTATGTTTAGATATAAAGAGAAATGAATTAAGTGTTTGTTATACTATCTGGTGCTGTCTATACTACTCTAATATCTAGATCAGAAAGAAAAGGCTCTTCAGATGACACGGATGTCATTTAGGACAAGAAGTTCCCACAACATGCTTGTTGATAAATTTATTACTGTGGCCGAAACTGAGGCAGGACCCACAGAGCTCCCATGTGGTCCATTGCTGGCATCACCTGCCTGAACACTTGAAGAATTCTCACACTCAGCCAAGAATTGTGTGGGTCACAGCAATTCCTACTGGGTGTTTCTTCTTGGGCAAATGTTTCAAGTAGACCCTTTATCTACAATTTCAGGTTAAAATGGCACCAGATCTGCAAACAAAACACTTCTTAGGATACTTCTTTGTGACTTTTGGTTTACAATCATGCCTATCCCATCAGACTATGAAGCTCCCAAGACTGAGTCTAGAACACATTCTTTCCTGTCCCTACAGCCTGGCAATATGCCTGACCAGTAGTTGGCTCTCAATTATTGTGCATGGAGTGAATAAATGGGTGGATGGATCACAGTTAACCTAAAACCAGATAGTCTGTATAAAGGCAGAATGATGACTACTTTGGGTTCTTAAGTAAGAAAAGGCAAGGTGAGATTACATACACACACTGTCTGATGTTTAATTTGGTTCAACAAAGTAAAATGCAGGCTGAAAGACAGGGGATACTGTGGCAGGGACAAAATGACCCCCTCAATAAATGTTTCTGCATTTCAGAAGTATTTCCATTTTCAATTTATATTTACTTTGACAAATTTAAAACAAGCATAATTTTTGTTTAAATATAAATAGGTAGAGAGACATATTCATCATGTCTTAATTTTTTAAAGAGCTTGGTTTATTAAGGTACACACACAAACAAAAACAATTATAAAGTGGAGAAATACACACACATCTCTAGATTCCCAAGACAATAAAAGGCAACCACGTGTTTCTCTGATGTTTCACATTATGTCTCCAGGGCCATATGTGATGTGTTTCCCACACTTACAGCACCTCTACTTAGTTATTTATAAGGTGTTTCTCTATCTGTAGGATATATATTTATATCTCCTCACACCCATTTATTCATTTATTCATAAGTGCTTTGGATAACAGATTGGCAAACGTTTTGTTTTCCCCATTCATATAATGTGTACATTGTGGCATGTTCCCCTTTGGAAGAAGTTTTACAATGACAGGTCCTCAAAGGTATAAACATAAACATGTATATGTAGATAGATAGTTTATTCCATCTTTATATCACTTGAAGACATACAATAAGATTCAGTTATCCAGTCACAAGAAAATTAATGACCTGGATAAAAATTGTCTGGACAGCTAATAATTTTTTTTTCGTGAATACATCCCTAAAAGTACAACGTTACTTCCTACCTTCTAAAACAGATTACAATGAACATAATTAAATCTTTTGTTGGTAACTTCAGGGTGAAGATTGCTTGTTCTCCAATTTTATAGGGCACCTGTGAACAAATTTACTCTTTCAGCAAATGTCTATTGATTGGCCATTATGTTCAATGGACAGAGTTAGACTCTGTGCTATAAACATATAAAGAAAAAAATACCTGTTCCCAATGTCTCACAATTGAGCAAGTAATAGAGTTGTAGCTCTCTGGTTATTTGTAATATAAGTGCAATAGGTCATACATTAAAGAAAAAATTGAAGGAGGTGGTATCTCACCACTTCACTTGGTCCTCAAAGTGTGTGTGTGTGTGTGTGTGTGTGTGTGTGTGTGTGTGTGTAAAAATCCAGTGGGTAGAAAAAAGGGTTAAGCTATTCCAGGCAGGAAAATCTGAAGGGGGGACAAGAGGCAGAGAGATCAAGGGGAAAGATAGGAAAGAGCAATGTGAATGAATAATGCTTAACATCATGACTTTGAAATAAGACCAACTTTATTTTGGGTCTCAATTTCCCCCACTTAAAAACTTCAGACTTGAGTAGGTTTTACCTTTTCTGAGCCTATGCATTCATCTATAGTTGTTGTGAGCATTCAATGAGATAATGAATATGAAATATACAGCAAAGGTCCTAAACCATAATAAAGACTACTGGAAGTTATCTGGAAGTTATTATAATGGATTTATTATTTGTGCTGTTATTATGAAGAATGGCCGTATTAGAATTTCAAGGACAGGTCTCTAAAGGCAGCATCCCAAGGGCATGCTTCTCCATGCAGTACTCTTGCCCCAGCAAGAACTCTTTTCCACCCTTGTCCGCCATCTGCCATTACAACGGGTCTCACTCTCAATGCCCATTACCCTGAGCACTGCTGATTGTTTTTACCTTGATCAAACAGCCTCCTAACTCCCATTTTGTCTGAGCTCTACTTTCTAAAATATAAGGTAAAATGAGAAAAAAAATCCTATGTTAAATTTAAAATTAGCTTCCTTTTTCCTTTTTCCTTAATTCTTCTACCCTTAACAGCCCCCTTAGCTGTCATCCTGCTCTCCATCTATGAGTCTGTCTCAATTTTGCCTGTTAGTTCAGTTTGTTCATTAGATTTTACATATGAGTGAAATCATATGATGCTTGTCTTTCTCCGACTAGCTTATTTCACTTAGCATAATGCTCTCCGGGTCCATCCACACTATTGCAAAGGGTAAAATTTTCTTCTTTTTCATGGCAAAGTATTATTCCCTTGTATAAAAGTCCCATAGTTGTTTTAGCCATTCATCTACTGATGGACACTTGAGCTGCTTCAATATCTTGGTCATTGTAAATAATGCTGCCATGAACACTGAGGCATTTATGTTCTTTTGAATTACTGTTTTGGGTTTCTTCAGATATATTCCCAGAAGTGGGATTGCTGGGTCAAAAGGCATATCCACTTTTATTTTTTTTAGGTATCTCCATGCTGCTTTCCACAGTGGTTGCACCAGTCTGCATTTCCACCAACAGTGCAAAAGGGTTCCCCTTCCTCCATGTCCTCACTAGCACTTTTTTGTTGGTTTTTGATGACAGCCATTCTGACAGGTGTGAGATGATATCTCATTGTGGTTTTAACTTGCATTTCTCTGATGATTAGTGATGTTGAGCATCTTTTCATATTTCTATTGGCCATCTGCATGTCCTCTTTAGAGAAGTGTCTATTCAGGTCCTTTGCCAGTTTTTAAAATCAGGTTGTTTGGTTTTTTGGTGTTGAGTTTTGTAAGTTCTTTATAAATGTTGGATATTTTCTGCTTATCAGATGTATCAGCGAATATGTTCTCCCATTCTTTGGGTTGTCTTTTTATTTTGTTGATGTTTTTTTTGCTGTGCAAAACAGTGTGGTGATTGCGGGGCATAGAGGAGATAAAGGAACTAAATGGTAATGGAAAAAATACCCCCCAAAAGAGCCTCCGTTGAACTAGTATTCCCACCCTTGCAGAATATTTCTATGCATTTTAAAGGTTCTGTTACTAAAATGATGTCTTAGACAATGAATTCACTGAAATGGTTAGAATTTCAGATACAATGGCAGGCCTGAGGGAGAAATTTCCACAGACATTTCCAGACCCCTCTAATGAATCACAAGTAGGTGGCATCTTCGACAGCATGAGGAGCCATCTCTGCAGACAGCATTAGACTGGGATCCAGGTTTGCATTCCACACATTTCCAGTTCTGTCGGTGGAAGATCTCACGGCAGAATCCAGTTTATTCTTAGCATGTGTGGGTCATGAGTTATTCAGCATGGTGAGACATCTATTTGAATAATAAGGTTAAGGTAATTTTTATGGCCAAGGCTACCAAAACTGTAAATCTTATTTGAAAGAGAGCAGATGAAGCAGATGAAGCCACGAATATTCACAAGACATGGGCAATAAACTCAAAAAATTTTTGTAACAAAGCTAGGGGGAACTGAACTTGTTCCTCCAATCTGGAAAACTCCAAATCTCCCTGCACCTCAAGGCCTTGGAAGGCCCATTTGTTGCCAACTCATCCTTTGTAAATCACTGGGTGTCCTATTTGCCAACATTTCCAAACAGCCTACATGTTTTCTGGGATCAGATAAATGAAGTTACAAGTATCCATAAATAAGAACTCCGTAATATGATTATGGGTCTTGTTTTAGATGGAGGAAGGGATTCAGTGGAATGATCCCCAGGCTGGATAATTAAAGTAATTCAGCTGCATGTTGCTTAACTTCAGGAGCCCCTAACCCCACAACTTCTCCAAAATAAGAGTGGGCAGCCAGGAACTGTGGCTGATTAATACCATGTAGGGTGTGGCTGACTGTCTGTAGGTGCTTTGATAAAAAATATGTCTGCACTGAAGACGCTATTCATTCTAAGCAACATAAGGGTGTGGTGTTTCCATGTTTCCATGTTTAGCAATTATAAGCTGAAACTATTAAGTGCTTTGAAAGCAAGCCAGGAAGCAGACAAACCGAAAAGAAGGCTAGGCTACACCTCTCTGTGTGGACATCCTTTCTTCTGATCTTGAGTTATAGCAAAAATATTTTCAATCTCTCTTACCACTGATGCATTATCATGTTAACATGTGAATCCTAAGTAAAACTCTATGCTAACTCTGATGACCTCTGCTTCAGATAGAAAGGAGAAGAAGTGAGGTAAAAAGAAGCAAACTGTTAACACCAGTAAAATTAAATCTGTCCACAAACCTTTATTTTAGAAAGGTTGGTATTCAATGTTTGGTTCCTCATGTTGAAACAGATGGGTTTAGCAGAAATAATTCTTACTGTGTATCACTTAAAAATTCACTATTTATCTGAAGGATTTACGTTTCTGGAGCACCAGTAAAAAGCCTTTATTCTTTTCCCACGTGCCTTTGAACAGTTCAAACACTTTTGTGGTCTCAACTACCACCCCAGGGTGAATACTTCTATGGCCGCATTTCCTCTCCCACTCGCTTCAGTCTAACAATATTTCTGCCTACTGGTTCTGCCGGCTGTGTCTCTCACATTAACCTCAAACTCAAGCTGGTTGAAATGATTCATCTCCTTATCCAATAATTCAGCAAAACTTCTGGGCTTCTAATTGCTCTCAAGGAAATCTCCATTTCTGTAGTCATAGAGATTCAGAATTGCAAAGTCACCTTTTCTCTCCCTCCCTTCCCCTTCTCTTTTCTCTCCAGCAGGGTTTTTTTGGGGAGGGGGGGCAGAGGTTGTTTTGTTTTGTTTTTTTACCTCTCTGCACTGTTGATATTTTGGGCTTGAAAATTCTTCATCCTAGGAAGGGCAGGTTAGAGTCGCCCTGTGCCTTCTACAATGTTTGGCAGGATCCCTGACCTCTTCCTACCAGTTGCCCACTCCCCTATTGTAACAACCAAAAATATCTCCAGGTGTTTTCAGATATTGCCGGCAGGGGTGGCGAGGAGGGGCAAAATTTCTCCCTCTCCCTAGACAATTAGTTGCCCTATAGCCAACTGGTGCTATCTCTTCTCTTTTAGGTTCCTCCCATCAGCCCTTTCTATCTCCTTCCTGTGTCAGGCCCTCAAGGGGATAATCAGAGTGCATGTGTCTTTTTAGAGAACTTTTTAAAGATGTGCTGGACAGTCAACCAAGACCCTGGAATACAACAACCAACAACCAATACGGAGGTGAAAGAACATTTCAAAAAAGAAATCTAAGAAAGGGAAGGACTAGACAAGAAGCCATCATTTAATCACTCAGACAACCTTGAATGTGGTGCCCTGAATAAGGATATTGGGTTGCAGCAAAGAATGGAAGTACAGTATGTGCAGTGGAGAGAACATGGTTTAGGATACGAGGTAGACTGGGATGTGAATCCCATCTTTGGTAAGGTAAATGTTAGGCGATAAGAATATCTGACTCTGCAAACTTGATCTAAAGACTAGAGTAACTAATTTTTATTATTTCTATACTATACCTTTCACCAGAATGGAGTTCTGATCATCATAAATGTGAAATACTGAGCCCATAGCAGGTGCTCAACAGATGTAAGTTAATAATAACATGAATAGTTCCTGCTCGTGCTGTTACAATGTGGGTGCTCTTACAACAGCTTTAAGATGAAACTAGGGGTGATACTATGAAGGATCCAGAATGAATCCCAATAAAACAAAAACAATAGCACTAAGGAAGTATTCAGCATTGCCTGGGAAAAATGAGGGACAAGAGTAGACAGACTCGCAGACAATGATAGACTCTCCCAAGTCCATATACCACGTTCAAGTAATGGTCATAATAAAATAACTTCAAAATGGATCAAAAGTTTACTAGTGTCCCATACTGATGAACTGATACTATATTAACCTTCTATTTTTCAAAAGCAAGAATAAAATGGTTACACTAGATCTTTGAGAATTGGCCTGAATTACTTTTCCAAATGCAGCAAAGACCAGCTTCTTGAGAGAGGCACAAACCCCGGGGGGCGTGTGGCATCACAGAAACCAAGAAGAAATCCTTCAAGTGGAAAATAGTCAAAGGGCCACAGGGTGCTGAATGACCAAAAAAGTGAAGAATTAAAATGGCCATTGGGTTGAGAGTCGGGGAAGTCAGCAGTCAGAGCAAATGCCATCATTGGTGTACATGTGCAATTTCAGTGAGAGGGAACGGTGGGCACCAGGCTTCAGTGTGCTAGGAGAATGGAAAGTGAAGTGAAGATGACAAGTATACAGGACATGCAAATGAATTTGGCAGTGACAGATAAAAGAGAGTGGAAAGGTAGAATGGAATTGAGGCAGGTTTTCCTAAACCTTGGGAAAAACTCACTCCTATTTAAATGCTAAAGGGAAGAAGCTTGTTGAAGTTACAAGAAGAGGAGACATGCCATCAAATGCAGTTCCTGACAAAGTAAAAGGGTACGTACGTGATCTACAGAAAGGTGGAGAGATTAGCTTAGATGACAGAATTAAGAAGGCAGATCCATCTTTCACAGTAGCAAGTGGGAAGGAGGAAAGGGTGGGACCCTGCGCGCTGAGTCAGTCTCAGGAACCTGAAAGAGTTCCCATCTGATGACTTCCACTTTATTTATGAAGAAGTTGCGATCTCACCCATTCCTCTGATTCTCTTGTAAATTAGGTAGCATTTTTTTTCTTTTATACATTTTTCATCTGGGAGCAGGGAGTGACCCACCCATTACATACACATACACGCAGATACAAAGGAGACATGCACACAAAACAGTTTCTAACCTGTGCTCTGACTCACCAGTGTTCTCTCCAAATGACAGCATTTGTATTACAAATCAGGTCAGGATCCACTCAAATAACATCTGATTTTAGAGTTGAAGGGTTGAAATGAGTATCTCATGCAAATATTTAGAGCTTTTTCATCATAATACACAGTGGATTAGAAAACCAACCGCTAAGGACGTGGCCATTACTGTATGTTTTGAGGGCAAAACAAAAGTCGTTGGTACTGTATCTTGGCGAAGCTGCTTTACCTGCCTTTGTGCCTGCCCAGGTGTTTCCCATACCTGTGGCAGACTCAGGAGGCAGAAGAGCCTGCCAGACCTGTTGCAAAGTGCAGAACATGCCTCAGGGCCTCCATTCACAACCCAATTTGCCTTTGGTGACGGTGCCCAGTCTTAGCACCGCAAGGCAGACCTTTCGACACAGGTAAGTTCAGCAACAATCACTTGGCCGCAGCCATCAATTCTGCCCGGTGCCAGAAATTCTGCAGTCTCCTGGGCGGCGGCCACTTGGCAGCAGTTTTCAGGAGCTCTGTCTTGGCACAGAAAAAGGTTCTGTGTGCGCTTGTGTGTATGTGTGTGCCTTCTCTATAGTTAACCTGGGATGCTTGCTGAAAGGAGAAGAGAGAAGGTTAAAATAGGAAAAGCACTTTTCTTCTCTCTTTCCAGCCATTGCCACCACACTCTAGCTATGCCCTGACTTCTATCAAGTTTCTAATGACAGAGGAAAAGGAGGAGGGGAGAAAGAAAAGGAAGGAAGGAGAGAAAATGCAAAAGCTGAGAGGCAAGGAAAGGCAGAAGCTGAGTTAAAATATCCTCCTGGAATGTGCCTTTGGGTGGTATGCCATTTTGTATCTCCTGCCTCTACACCCTTCCTTTTCAAACTTTGGACTCACTGAAGTGGATACAAAGAAACCTCTTTGCATTAATACTCTCAAACAGTCCATATTTATAATATTTGTATTTCAACAATAAATTTTCCTACATCAATGGAAGAGCAAGGCACTTGTTAAAGTATTTTTTTACTCAGGTCAACACAGCACAATGATAACTCCTTGGTTAATATTTACAGTGAGACAGACAACTAGAGAACTCAGGCTAAAAATATTCCTTTGACAGGTGATCAAAATTTCACTTTACGCTGAGCTGGCAAAGAAAGAGGCAAATGCAGCAGTCAAAAGCATCTCTTTCATAAAGACGCTCCTCTCAATAATTTCCCAATGTGGTCTATAAATCATATATCCACTCTACTACATTGAGATGATTTTCTTTGTGAAAGCAAGCTGTTCTTTTTTTTCCCATTGTGCATCTATGTCTAGAATTGATTTCAAAAGGGAAGCAAAGTAGCATTCCTGCCCCAGCCCAGCATCGGAGGGTCCCTTGTCCAGCGCAACATTGGAGGGAAGAAAACTAGAGATAACATCTAATGATGCAGTTAGTGGAGTATCTGGCACAGAGTAAATGGCCACTAACTGTTCACTATTTTCATCCAATTGGGAGAACATTCACCTAGTACTAAACAAAACCAAAGGCTTGTGTATGTATATGGGGTTGGGGGTGAGGTAGAGGAACAAAGGAAAAAGCCAATGGTTATTGATAAGTAATGAATGATTTTTAAAAGACATCAATGCAGTGGTGGATGTAGAATCCAAATTCCAAGGCAGTAATGATCAGTAAACAGTAACCTGAGCTATAATGGAGGCAAGTGCAGACTTGCAGTACAAAGACGAAAAAAGTGGTGCATTACAACAAACGATTCATATCAGGGCACAGAGTCTATCAGGCAACCAAGTGATTACCCATCAGAATACAACACATATTCTTCAATCAACTCACCTCTTTACTTTGATAAACACCTGCCTCTATATGCATACACAAGTACATGTGTATTATTTATTTATTATGTGCAGACACACTTGGTAGATAGATGAAAGCTTGAATCTCCAGACTGAGTAAACCACTATATAAAGTCTCAAAAAGCATCTGTTTTTATTGTAATCATTTGTTTTCTTTACTCTGCCAAGGTCAACTCAAAGATAGATTGCTATTTTGGGGATACCACTCCTCCTTCGAGGCCATAGAGGTGGAAGATGAATGTTCTATTCCCAAGTGGCCATCACTTCAGCTCAATATTTTACAGCTTGTTAAATAGCCTTCTATGTTCAATTATTTGAATGGGCTGCTGCTGAGCCAGGGTTCCTCGGGACAACTGCTGGCCGGAACCCAAGTCCTTAGAGTTGACAACCTGTCTTGCTACTCAGCACTCACCAAAATTCACAGATGATGCTCTGAGAATTGTCCAAGAAGCTGTGTGTAATTCAGGCAATGTGTCCCTCATCCCTCCATTGGCCTTGTTGATGTTTTCCACGTCAGTCTTCCACCACATATTATAGCTGCCTTTTTCTTTTTAAAATCTCCCTGCTTAAATGATCACCAGATTTCAATGATCTGCAGTGAATTTCCAGGCCATCCTGGTATCTGCTCACGTTGGCCTGGCATCCCACAAGAATACTCTTCCCACACTCATGTACTTCCCCATCTACAGTTTTGTTGTTAACCTTCAACTTGACTTTCTTTATTTTCTTCTTTTCATAATGATAACATCATCTATCTGAATTTCTCTCTATGGGCTGGGGAGTGAAGTTATTGTATGCATACAATTTATTTTTTAATTGGAGTTTTTATTATGAAAATAATTAAAACATTACAAGAGATGAAAAATAGAACAATTACTCCCAAACACATAGTGATGTGTGTTTCCTCTAGGTTTGTTCTCCTGTGCAATTTTTTTTTACTTAGTTAAACTCTGCTTCAAGCCTTTTCAAAACAAACATGCACATGCATAATAAACATAAATAATTATAATAATGTATGTAGTTTTCTATAATTTCTTCACTTAACATTATAACATAAGCATTTTTTCATGCTAATAAACACCAGAAGTATGACTTTAATAACTATGTAATATGTTATCATAGAAACTACTTTATTGCTGGACATTTAATTTATTTCTAATTACTTACTAATATAAATAGTGTTTCTATGCATATATTAGTAGATACAACTTTTCTTCCTACATTCTGAAATATTTTCTTAAGATAACATCCCAGCAATAGAGTAAGTTGATAAGGAACATGTATTTCCAAACTTCCTTCCAAAAGTTGTACCATTTTGCTACCTTTAGCTGAAGATATTAGTTTTATTATATCCTCATGAGCACAGAACACATTAATTTCTAATGCTAGTTTAATATAGTAATATTATACTCCAAATTTTTGGAGCTGAATTTATCAATAAAATGTAATGACAAGCTTGTTCCGTGTTAATTTCTTCACTTTACAAATTCATCTTCAGAATGTTTATCTTAACTGAGTAAAGTAATAACAGCAAAGAAAAGGTACAGGACCAAATAAAGTGTTGCTACTTTATTAAAATTTAAAACGTTTTAAAGATACGGACTTATTTCTCATTTATCTATAGAGTAGGGATCTTGTTATTCCTAAGTTCTCTTCTATCTGACTATTTATTATCAGGCGTAAAGCTCCATTAGGTCACCATTTCACATTTAAATAACCTGGCTAACTAAAGTGTTATCAGTTAGAGAGGATCAATGTGGTATGTTTAGTGCACAGACACTATAAAATTCAATACCCCTAAGTCTGTCATAATGTTTTATTACATGAAGCACCTCAGAAACGGGACTGATCTTTTCATTGTTCTCCAGAAATTTAAAGATGATTAAATCACATAAATGTGATCTTTTAAATTGTGGCTCTTTATTAAATGGCCCCAGTGGTCACTCACACGCTAACCACACAGCCAGTACTTGGAGGAACCAACCCTCAATGGCCTTCACGCTGCATTTATAATTTCACAGTAGTGTCTGGATCAATATACACAAACTCACTTCCTGTAACCCCTATGTGTCTTCCCACTCTGACAATGAAGGAAATGTGGCTTGGTGATTTAATAAAAGTATGTTGGGGGTCACCTTAAAGGTGACTGAAATGCTATGTAAATTTATAATGCACACTAACAGATTTGTTGAATTTTCTTGCATTGTGTCACATGTTTCAGGAAAGAGGTCAAAGTCCTGTTTTGCTTGTAGTGTTGACACATTTTTAAGCACATGGCAATGATGTTTACTGGCTCAGCGAAGAGTCAGGGTTTGTCTGAATTGTGAAAGGTACAAGTAATTGACAAAGTTATGATTATAGGTCAAAGACTGTCTCAGCATGAAAAATAAAAGACCCAAAGAATGCAGGAGCCCTATTTGGTGCAGAAGAGAATATAAAAAAGCATTTCTTATCAGCTTTTCATAGATATTTTTCTTTTTGTGGCTAACATTAAACTTCTTACTGCTACTTAATGACCAACAAGTTTAATCAAACTTCTTATGTATTTTTACCAATCGATCTATTGTGATCCAATTGAGAACTTGGCAAAATAACAAATCTGTGAATGATAAACAAGGATAGACTTCTAAGCAATAATTAGCTCCAGGCAGCTATGAAGTCTTAATGTGAAATGAGTACATCTACACCTCTCTCATTGGGCCTCTGTCCAATGAGATACAAGACGCCATACTTTGTAACCAGGGATTTGGCTGCATTCTTTGTGTGGCTATTTCTCCAGAGGACATTTTTAACTGAGTGTATTTTCTGGCCAAATTCCTAAGTATAGTGATGGAGTTTCTCTGAAGAGCATGGAGACAAAGACAAGATTGTCACAAAACCAGAATGCCCTGTGTCCATTCATTATAGGTGGTGTTTTCCTCTGGGTTTCATAAGAAATTCAAAGGCTCTAAGAAGCTTAAAAATCTATTAATTTCCTTGCTTCTAGACATGATCCTACTTAAACCATTCTAGAAAGATTTATCTTATTCTCCAGGGCAGTGAATTTTGCACTGTATTTAGAAAAATATGGCCCTCACATAAGTAACAATGTGGATTCACAGGATGCTTTGGGGTCATTAAATCCATGACATTTCTCAAAGTTGGCTCATTCCAAGAAAACAATTTGAATTAATTCATGGACGTTACCTTTTGAAGCACCAACACAATTTCAGTATTTGAATGAATACTACGATCCCCTAAGATTCCTGAAGTTTCTAGAAAGAAATACACATTTTGGAACTCATTAATCTCTTAATGTGTTTCAATTCTTCAATGTAGCCACTGCATTAGCAGTAATTGCGATCTCAGCCAAGCATTGCTCCAGTTTTTATGAAAGACTGACGCCATTTTCTTTTCAGCCCTTGGGAAGGATACAACTTCTTGGCAACATACAATACTTACTCAGTAGTTAGCTTGGTCACCTAGTCTGATATCAGAGGCTCTTCCAGGCCCTCACCTCTTTCACTGGCCTCCATGTTATGCAGAGAACATCTATCTATCTCTTCCCTGACATTTTGTTCTCAAGGGAAAAAGTTGCCACAGAAAGGCATAAATAGAATTCTTATTCCCAACTCAGCTGATACCTCCATTCTGACCCTGTCTTAGAGGTGTGATTTGTTCTCCAGTGAGTGATTGGTCCAAGACAAGCTCAGCAGGAGGGCCAAATACAGAAAACAATGCCATTGGCTTTTGTTGGCCAACTAGTTTCTGCAGCAAAGCCATTTTCCAAGACTTTACAGCACTCAGTGCATTTTCCCAACTGGAATAGTGTATGAAATGAGAAGGTTTGAAATCACTAACTTTGTAGAGTGTTGGGTCCATTGATAACATTCCTTGGTGGTCAGGAAAGGGGAATACTCCAAGAGAGTTCCTTCTCCTGGGAAAAGGACTTTGTTATCATACATGCATTTATTATATTCTCAAATCTTAGCAATAGAGCCACGGATATCCCCAATTAAAGAGCTGTAAACTGAAACTCAAAGAGATAGTACCTCATTATCCCAAAGAAAGCCATCCAAAGGAACACATGGATCATGGTTTTTTATTTTGCAACTCACTACATTATTTTCCTTCCCATATGGCTGACTTGGTTGCTGTCCAAATGAAGCAGGATCTTTTACCTAAAAAACAGCATTTTTCAATTAGCCAAATACATAAGAGAGAAGAGATTCTTTTGAGAAGTCAAGGACTGATCTCTCCTGGAGGCAAGCTACTGGGTTTGATGGACCAGAGGCCAAGTGGGTAATGACAAATTCCAGGTTTTTATGCTTTGGTTCCTTGAGTGCCTGAAATCATGTGGAATGAGATTCCTTTCTGAGACACTGCAGTGATGACAGAGAGAGCAGAAGCATTCAAACTCACATGATTTTAAGGAATGAAATGTATAGGGAGCTTTGGGGAGGACAATAGTAAAAGAAAAAATAAAAGGAATGCAAGATCTGTCAGAAAAATTCCTCAACGTCTCCCGTAAAATTTGCCTTCTAAGAGAAACAGTCTTAGGTTGGAAAAGAGTAACTGGCATGTAGCAACAATAAAGGAAAACTATAAATAAAATAAACTAAAAGGAAGGGGAAATTTTAGAGAAATAAAGAAAACAAGGTTTGAAGAAAGTTTAGGAGTTTCTAAGTAGACCAACCTGGTGGGCACTAGCTCTCTCAGTTTTCTGTTTGTGGATTTTGGACAAATCTCTTAATTTTCATTAGTCTCCTTTAGCCCAGTGTGAAAATCAGGTTATTTGAGGATACAAAGTGAGTTAAATTTTGATAATTGTTTAGCACAGTGCTTACCATATTGTGGCTGACAAATGTTCACTTCTCTGATATGAATCTAATCTATAAGCTCATTTAATAAAACATAATTTCTGCTATACACATTGTCCACTGAAGCATGTAGCTAAAACTTAACAATGTGCAAAGTAAAATAAGATAGTATTAAAATCATTTGGAGATTCACTACATTAATTCCAGTTTCTAGTTCTTGCTCTACATGCCTTGAAACATAGGAAATGTGTTTATTTTAAATGAGTAAACATCTTTGGATACAATTCTGAACATCTCACTCACCCAATATATTCTTTTCTTATAGTACTGTGCTATATGAATGTACCTACCTCAAAGGGATTCTGTTAAAAGAACTTAATTTGTTCATTTATGAACTCACAGGTAACATAAATGAGACCAGTTGGAATTAACCAGACCTTAATTCAAAAACATTTGGCCAGGGGACTTTAAGTCAATTATTACTAGTTTACTCAATATTTTTTCAGAATAACACACACAAAAACCTTATTATTATGTAAAATCTACTGAGCTAAATGTTTTCTCAAAAAATTTTAACATTTTGTGATGTGAAATACCCATATTAGAGCACCAAATACAGCTGATGGGTCCCTCTTTTACAACCTATAGTGTGACATTATTCAAAGAAGAATGAGCTGTCTGGTGTTGCAGTGAAAATCTAAGATTTTGAATCATTTCTGTATACAGGATATGAAGTAGCTGTGGTGCTCGAAAATGAAAGGTCAACACCACAAAGAGCTTGGTTACTCTTGAAAGGAAATCTCAGTACTTCAGTCTGCTTAGTAACTCAGCAGTAGTTAGTTACAGGAACGCTTCGTGTCCCCAAGAATCCATCTAAGAATTTATGGTTTGTCTGAATTACTCTTAAAACTGTTAAACTAATAAACTGTACTTACTGTTCACAAAGAGATACCTGGTATATTAACATGAATCATTTATCCATATCAGATATTTAAGACAGTATTTTGTAACAGGACATTTTTATAAAGATATTAAGTAGTCTTACTATTCTTTCATAGTCTTCCATGACCATTCGAGACTTGTCCAAATGATATCAGAGGGCACCTCCATCTGCTGACAAACCTGTCCACACAGCTCCCCCAGCAGTTCCTCCTGTCTACTGACGTCACAGTTCCGGGGCAACTCACCAGCCTTCACCTCGCCAAAAGCTTACTCATGGAAAATCAATGGGCTGAATGAACAATCTGCTACATTTCTATGTCTTTATAGCAATTATTAACATCTGATGGAGCAAGACTTCTGCCCCAAACAGAGAGAGAGGGCCTAGTTTCCTGATCCCCCTGCTGACACAGACGATAACCATATAACACTATATGTAACA
Source organism: Tonatia bakeri (assembly GCA_004024845.1). Classification (NCBI taxonomy): domain Eukaryota; kingdom Metazoa; phylum Chordata; class Mammalia; order Chiroptera; family Phyllostomidae; genus Tonatia; species Tonatia bakeri. The sequence goes on along the minus strand of PVIA01001354.1, from coordinate 59,935 downwards.
ATGACATGTGAAAACTAGAAAAAGGCGAAGTGTCGAAGGGCTGTGGAATGATACGGTGATGAGCTTCCTAGACTTTCTTTCCCCTTACACATTCCATACTTGGAACTGAAGAAGCTGACATCTCAGAAATGCCAACAAGTGAAATAAACAAACAAACAAACAAATAAATAAAAGCCTACTTTCCCCAACCAAAGAACCAGGAAGGGGCCGCCTAGAAGAACACAAAAATGTTAAATAGTGATTTCTCTACTTTTGCCAAACACCACAGGGAAAAAACAAAACAAAACAAAACTGTGGCCACATCCTTCCCCAAGTCAGCAAAGGCCTAGCAGAAAGTTTAGACTCCCACCCTACCTGAGAGCAAGAACAAATACTGCCCCTTTTCTACTGGGCTGGTGTAGGAAAAAGACTAGTAAAATCAAGGCTTCAGTACCACTCATATTGAAAGTGAGGCCATTGTTTCCCCCAGTGGTGTCCATGGAAACTATGAAGTGAGCGAATAAGGTATTCTTACCTCTCCCCACTAGGGAGTTATCGTGGACATCTAGTGCAGAGCTGGAACTCCCAATCCCTTTCAATAGCATCCGGGATACATTCCCTCCCTGCTCAAGGCCTACGGGGAACCTAGACTTCTATCTTCACATAGCAGGAAAGAGGTTGTATTTCCTCCCCCTTCCCCTGCTGGAGCAGTGTCAAAATGAGCTAGTTAAAACAGAAGACATAAATAACATTGACAGGTCTTATAACATAATGTCCAAAAATGTCTAGGTTTTAACCAAATATCACACATCATATCTATAACCAGAAGAACTCAAAAGGAATGAAAAAGACAATCAATAGATGCCAACACTTAGACGACAGGAATGTTAGAATTAGCTGAAAAAAATATTTTTAAAGAAGCCATCACGAACATGGTTCAATGTGCAATTATGAATATACTTGAAACAAATAAGAAATAGAAAATCCCAGCAAAGAAATAGTTAATACAAATTAAGACCAAATGGAAGCTTAAAAACTGAAAAATATAAGAACCAGGATCACAAACTGAATAGATGAACTCAGGATCACAATGAAAGAGATGGAGTAAATAATCATTTAATTGGAAGATAGAACATCAGAAATGATCCCATCTGAAAAATAGAGACAAATAGACTGAAAAAATTAACAGAGTCTCAAGGAACTGTAGAATAAAAATTAAGCATTCATGTTATCAGAGTTCCTAAAGAAAAGAAAAAAGAGGGTGGGGCTTAAAAAGTACTCAAGGAAATAGTGGCTGAAAGCACCCAAAATTTTGCAAAAGACATAAATCCATAGATTGAAGCAGTTAAGTGAATCTTAAAAAGGGCAAATACAAATAAATCGTATCAGAGTCAAGTTTATGACAAGTAAAAACAAAGAATAAATCTTAAAAGTGATGAGAAATACCTTACCAACAATGGAGTTGGGGGTTCTAATAACAGCAAATTTCACATTAGAAACCACAGAGACCAAAAGGAAGCCACCAAGAGTTTTTCAACTGCTGAATTAAAAGAACTGTCATCCTAGACTTCTATACCCAGTGAAATATCGACTCTTGATAATATATTTTTTAAAAAATCAAACGTGTAACTTTATTAAAACCTAGCAATCATACTTCCTAGTACTTATCTCAAAGAAACGAAAATGTTCATAAAAACCTGTACACAAATTTCACAGCAGCTTTATGCGTAACAGCCCACAAATAGGAACATCCCAGGTATGCCTCCACTGGGGAACAACCGAGCAAATGCAGCACACCCATACCAGGCAGCACAACACGGCAATGGGAGGGAACAGATTACTGGCGCACGCAACAACCCAGTTTTATTTTCTGTGCCATGTGCTGAGTCAAAAAGACCAATCTCAAAAGGTTATGGGTCCTGTGATTCCATTTATGTCACTTATGGTATAAAAAAATTACACTATGGACAAGAAATTACTGGTTGCCAGGAGTTCAGAGGGTGGTGGGGGCTGGAGGGAGTAGATGTGGTTATGAAGGGGCGGCATGAAAGATCTTCATGGTGATAGACATGTTTTGTATCATCCCTATGTCCACATCAGCGTCTTGATTGTGATCATGTCGTATGGTTTTGCAAGATGTTACCGTTGGGGAAAACAACATAAAGGATACACAGTACCACTGAATTATTTCCTATAACCACATGTAAATCACCTTAAAATAGTTCAGTTTTAAAAAATAAATCTGATGGGACAAGGCTCTTTCATTCTTCCTCAAATGACTTTTCTTGGCTTTTTCTCCTACATGTTATAGTCAGCAGCTCCATGACACTGCACGCAGGGGCTTGGCAGACAGCAGCTGTGGCTAAGTGCAAGTTAGAGCAGGAGAAAAAAATAGGCAGGAGCCAAGTGATAACTACAGCTGACAAACTGGTTTACGGGATATAGGAGCCAACCTTTTGGGACTCCCCAGAATAACTGGGAAACACTCTGACCATGGACTCTTTGTCCATGGGCTCACTTGTTCATCAAAAGCAATTGTGACTTGACTTTAAAACCATGGGCCAGGAAGAATGGAAACATCTACATTCTAATTATTCCTGTGACTTTGGCCAACAGACTCATTTAGTGCTATTCCATTAACCTCGTTAAGTAAATAAAATTCTTCAAATGGACCATTTCCTAGAACAGGGCAATGTTATAATTTCTCCAAGGTGAAGATGAACAATTATTATCCTTACAAGCATTCACCAATTTTCTAGGTGTAGTAGAAAGCTACGTACTGTACAAAAGAAGTCAAGAAAGGGAATCGCTGCCTCTGAGAATTTACAGCCAAACCAGAAAACATGCCCATGAAGAGATGCAGGGAAGAAACAGCCAATGCCGAAAAACTGAACTGTGTTCTTACGTGCGCAAGTCACTGCCACCACCACCGATGACCCATGAAACTATACTCTTCACCTCTCCACCTCAATCTCAGGCTGAGTTCCTTCCACTCCTGCATGCGCCGCCTGGGCCTCACACCCACCTGGACTGCATACCTGAAGCAGTGGTGAGGAGGAGTCACTTGTCCACCTGAGGATGATTTACTAAGGGCTTACTCTGTCATATTCCATGGTAATTATTGGGGTCATAAAAAGAATGAAACAGGGCCTTGCCTCTCAAGGCTTGTTGGGGAGCATACACGTCAACAAGTAACACACACCGCCGTGATTAGTGCGACTGCACATGTCTGGGCAGGGCTGAGCAGAGGCATAAAAAAGAGGGAGCGAGGAGCACCCGATTCACGGACATCACCGTCTGTATTTATGCCATTCTCTTTCCTTGACGTAATGAGGCAAATTGGAGCTGTCACTGGTGTGACATCAGGGTACCTGCCTGTTTCCCAGAAAGTTATGAAGTCCAAATGTACAAACTGTAAGGGGCTGATAAATGCCTAATTGCCACAAATTCAGCTGTCATGTTATACGAGCCCAATGGCTTTTGTGAACCTCACTTCCCTCACATGCAAAACAAGAGAGTGGATCGGCTCTAAAACAGCAGTCCCCGACTTTGGCACCACAGACTGGTTTCGGGGAAGGTTGGGGGGCCGGTGAGCTTCACTCACCCCATTGTGGGTTAGGGGTGGGGGAGGGGAGGGGAGGCAGGAGGCAGAGCTCAGGCGAGCTTTGCTTGTAGCCTGGTTCATAACAGGCTACAACCGATGACGGGTTCTGATCCACGGCCCAAGGGCTGGAGACCCCTGCTCTAAAAGACCATCTCAGGTTGAAATTATTGCTTAATTACTATCTAGTATTTCTATAAGACAATTCAAACAATCTCAGCTCCTCCAGTTTTTAGGGAGGTGAACTTAAGCAAGTCACCATCTATCCTTGCCTCGGTTTCCTCATCTGTAAAGTGGGCAGATAATATAACATCTCATAGAACTGTCAAGAAGATTCAATGTGTTCATGTCTGTAAAGTGCTTAGAAGAGTACCTAGCATATACTAAGTGCTGTATAAATACTGCCTATACTATTATTGTTTTTATTATTTTAGATTTCCAATGACATTTAAGCATTTCATTTAAAGCATTGAGAAACTTGATTGTAAATATACAGACTATTTCCATATTCTTCCCAAGAGTCACTGAGTCACCATTAGGAACTCATAAACTAATAAATTAAGGAGTCACATTCTGCTAAAAGCATACTGCTGAAAAATCAAGGAGGTTCTTTGGGCAATGCTATAACTTAGAGGATGTTGCTATAATATCTAATATTAATATATGAAATAATTCCCTCCCAACTATAATAAAAATAAATAAATACATACTCCAAAAGCTGCTGAACACTCAAAATGACCTGAACACCTAATTTAGGGCCCACTAGGTCCTCCCTGATCCAACTCGGGAGGCGTTCCAGTAGCACAGGCAGTTGATTGAGTCAGTTTTGTGTGGGGCCCAAGATCCCACATTTGTACGAGGTTCAGGTGCCGCCAGTGCTGCTGGTCTGCGAACAATACCTTGAGTAGCAAGACACTAAGCTAAGACAATCAGAAACAGACTGCACAATAACTCCAATGATTGAATTAGTTGTTCCAAAGTTCTGTTAATTGACCAAATCTGGAAAATGTCTTACTTACCACATTGTTCAATCACAATCAGGTCTATAAAGTATTTCAGAACTTAGATGGAACTCTGACATAAGTACATATATAAACATAAGAGGTTCCACATTGGCAAACATGCCGCTTATGATTTAATTTACATAATAAAAATTTCACAGTTAGAGTTGAGCTGACATAGTCTTCCTAAGTGGGTGCGAGTGATGGGGGAGGCATCCTCTGACTCTAATTTGGACAACCGTGGGAAGGCCTTTATTTAAAGACATACTGCAATCTTTGTGAAAAAGACATACTACAATCTTTGTATTTCAATGTAAGCATAGTATTAAAAGGTGATTGTGGAATAGTCTCTGCTTTTTAAAATTTTAGTAGGGCTTGTGATAGTTAGTTGAACAGTATCTTAAGATTTAAGGTGAAAATTATATGTACCTAGTCAAAAAAACAGTGGCCTAATTCCAAGCAGCCGGAACATACAGCGTCCAGCAGAAGTAACTCCTGCTTCAGTTTAGTTGGTAGGGTAATAATATGGGTATAATAATTTATAGTTTTAATTTGAACATTTCACCTAAAATGTCATATGGTATGCTTGAGTGTGATTTTGTTATGTTACAGAATTACATGCCTATGATTTTGTAATAAAATATTTTATAATAAAACAGGGGCATTATTTGTGCTGGACCCCGCAGTATGGCAAGGCCCACATTTTGGGTGGACTTAAAATTAGAATTAAAGCCTTTTCTGAAGAGAAACTTGGTGAAGGGAAGGCATACTGTAATGATACAAAGGAGGCCTTAGGAGGACATGAAAAGCAAACCATCTCAACAACCAGCTAGCAGAAAAATACCAAATAGTTCATCGCTTGCTACACCGGATGCAGCAAAGTCACTGCTCTTGGAGCTGCTGAGTACTTGCCATGCTTGAATAACCCCCTCCAGACCTTGGAAGATGTATGACTTTGGGATTTCAGAGCTTTCCAAAAATACACGAAATGCAGAAACACTTCCCTCCTTTGCCAAAACACGTCGGCCCTTTGTTTACATTACATTTTCCCTTTCTATATGTTGGAAATAATAAGACCCCTCATAGCATTGATAAGATGGAACATAGGGTAAGGCAAGTGGGAGGCAGCTCAGTCAGTTCTGTCTTGAAATCTTCTTTCACACCTCGCTCTGAAATGTAAATATGGACCAGGGCCAGCTTTCCCAGCCCAATGACTTTGGCTGAGGGCGGTTGGTATGGAAGTCATTTCCCTTCTAGGTGCAGTAGCTGCTTTCCACAGACTCAACAAAGACACGAAATATCATTAACATCTGATTCTGAAAAGGTTGACAACCACTTCTTTGTTTTACCCAGCAGTCTGGGGAGAGCTGCTGCATATTACTCTATCATGAGCGAAATTATACCTATTAGGCTCTGATATGAGTATTGGAATATTTCTCCCGTTTGTGCACAGCATTGGAGCTTGAATATGCCTATTGTTTTCACAGGATCCATTACATATTTTAAATGGCATGGAATGATCATATATGTAAACATTACTTCAGCTGAGGCTGAGTGATGCTTGGCAAAGCAAGAGAGGCTGTCTGACCTCCTTGGGCCTTGGTTTCAAGGAAAGAGGTGCCAAAGGACTTGGGGGGGTGGGGGATGGCTGATCGTTACAGAAAGGAGAGAGATGGATTGACCAATGGGTGCTGCTGCTTTAAACAAGTCCGGATCCCTGCCTTTGACACAGACGAAAAGCTGCAGGCCTCCAACTAGCTTCTCTATTTTGTGGCATACAGAACTAGGATGAAAGGCTTGCCTGAGGGTCTGAAGCAGCAAGAGGGAGAAGTCTGGAAGAAAGGGGAGAAAGCTCACTGGTTACAGCTTCAAGATTCATGAATAAGAAAGGCAGAGGGAAAATGCCTCCAAATTTAAAAGCACTTCTAAAATAGCCATTAATAATCACATTCTCTAAGATAAAAGCAAGAATCCTAAACTGGTTTTTTTTAAGCACTGATGTTTTTCTTTCAGTCTTCAGAATAGGAAATGGAATTAGCCTAAAAACATGAAATCAACTGATTAAGAACTCTCGAAACTTCCCAGGCTCCTGAGGCACTCTGGATGGCTGTGCTCTTTTCTCTCTCTGTAGCAAACCTCGTGAGCAGAAACATTTCTGCTCACAGGATGTTGATGCTTGGAGCGACCTGTGATCTTACTCATGTACAGAGCTGAGTGTGAGCCTTCGCCCAACGTTGAAGTCCTGAAGTCCTGGACTTATGTTGGAACACTCATTGATACTTTTCTAAGAGATACCCTCAAAATCATCCTTGCATTTTACTCACCATTAGTCTATATTTAGAGTGCATTTTCTGTGTTTTTAGATTACACTTGTATTTCCCTGACAGCCAGGGACATAAACACGGGGGAAAAGGAATAAGTCGTTATTTGAAGACTTTGGATCAGGCTGATGGACAAAAAAATTTCCTCTAGGCCAAATATACCCCAAAATGTTTATTGTGCTAAATAATTCTGTTTCCTTGATAGATGGCTCATACTTGCTTTTAGCCTAAAAAACCTGGCCTTAGGCAACCTTACAATAACAAACTAATGGCTGTTTACTGCTTTGAGAAGAAGGAAAATTGCTTCTTTAACTCTTCTTAAGTTATTCTGCAGCAAATCAAGTCAGCAGACAGGTTTTTTAGCACCTACCCTATAGAAGTCAGTGTGCTGATAAAAAATGAATGTCTTATCCCCCACTAGATTTTGAGCTCCTTGCCAGCAAAACAAAGTCAAAGTGCAACAAAAGATTTAACCGAGGAGCAAAAATCAGATCAAAACAGGAGGAGACTCATTGGCAAGTGAGTGATAACGGACAATAGATGCCCCTGGATATCAAGGCAGGAGTGATCCCCTCCAGGGGTCATGGGACTTTATCAGGAACATGAGGTTTGCCCTCCAATGAACTCATCGCTACTTCTCAGAATTAAAAGATTAGCAAAAGGTGGTAATGTTTTCCAGAACAATATTTTAAGTAGCTTTCTTTTCCCGTCTGTCTGGCTTTTTCCTCAGCGAAGATTTTCATTTAAATACCCACTTTGCTTGTCAGTAGGCTGTCTCTTTTTAAAAACATAAGACGTCTTAACGATCGATCAATCCAGTGACACTGAAAAAGATAAACTACAGCACTGGCCATTTGGGGAGACTCGGCTGCGCTTCTCCTGCCTATTACGTTGAAATGAGATGGAGGCGAGCTGTCCTCACTGCAGCCGAATACACGCCCCATGCACACCCCGTCGGCACCACCACACTCCAGGCTCCAGACGCTCCAGTGTTTAATTCTCTACGGAACTACATGCTCACTCACCCCCATTCGTGTGTACCCACACGCACACTGCCCAATCTTGCTCAAGAAATATTGTAGCTATAGCCATAAGTATAAATAGGTTAAGTTTTCTTTTTGAGCAATGGAAGAGAGCTGCTGTTTCTCTTCTTTGTGAATGCAAACATTATTGAGCATACGCGAGAGTCCAATGTGCAAGCACCATACTTTCCAATGAGGTATGATTTTATTAGTCCCAAATAAAGGGTTCCTGCGCAGTAACTCTACAATTAGCTCACACCACCCAAAGGACAATGGTGGCAGTGTTCCCCAAGAACTGATGAGGATTCCAGGTGTTTTGAACTCGGGTGATTATTCTCACAACTCAGGCAACTAGTCAAGTAGCTGTTTCAAGTCCCAAGTGTAAAGGACTCGTTTGTAATGTCCAAGGCAGGGCAATATCTAGATTATTTGGAAAAAGTTTTGCAAAGAGAAGGCCTGCAATTTATTAACTCTTAACAGGTGTGAAACAGAACCATTTAAAATCGCCGATTTGTTATTCGACCTGACATGCCTTCCACTGAAAAGACTGTATAAAAATCTACTGCCATTCAGAGGAAATAACCCAAGGAGTTTGTAAATCTTCACTAGTTCTTAAGCAATCTAGTCACATTTAGTAGTTCATAATGCTGACTGATCTCTTTTCCATGAAATGAAATCTGAGCTAAATTCCATTAACACCTCTTCCCTAAGTTGACATTTCTCCTGCCCCTGGGCTGCCCCTCCTCAGGAGCTCTTTCTCTAACCTCAGGTGGGAGAGCACAACCTCAGGGCGAAGATGCTACAAGACTCAACTTGGAACAGGCTTCTTGCCCAACTTTGCCCCTGACAACTAAGGTGCTTTCGAGAGTCCAGTTAATTGATTTCTTTGTCACTGTGGATTAAAGTGTCACTTAGGCCCCTTGCTATGCTAACACGGGTCTCCATACTTCTCTGACAAGTATTCTTTCTCCTCTCATCAACATTTCCCCCACTCATCTTGGAATCTGCACATGTCAGAATGGAGCTTGGGAAGCCAGACTGGACTTTCCTCAACCTCCATCACCAGCTCAAGCCTGAAATAAAACACACAGATTCACAAGGTCAAACAGTACCAAAAGTGTAAACTCAACCCAGGACTGGCCTATGCAATTAGTATCAGAAAAGAGCAATAATTAAAGATAAAGAGAGCTTGTAATGTTTTAAACTGACTAAAGAGGGAAAGCATGTGAACTTTTGAAAACAAGTTGTAACAAAGGCTGGATGTATCACATTAGAATCAAATGGAGTCTCATGTATTTAGCAGCCAGTGTGTAGTTATACACCACAAAGGATGTTAGAATCTAAAATCCTATACAATGCAGGGGGAAGGTACATACTCAGTTTATTTTCTCAGATTAAATACCCAGTCCTAAGTGATACAATCATAACTGACATTTTAATAACAATCCAGACAGAGTACCTTCTGCATGTTGGATAATATACAGCTATTTGATACCATGGTTAATAAAATTGTATTTTAAATACCAGAGATTCCAATGAAAAAGAAAGCTTTCACTTAAAACTAAACCTCTACCGAAAAAAAAAAAGAAAGAAAAACACTAATTACTAAGTTTTCCCCAAGAAGTTCTCATGTTTTAAACCCAGTGAGGGGAGGATAAGACATTTCTTATCTATTTACAAGGCAATATTCTATTTGCCTTATCTTGATTTAGGTACAAAGTTCCTAGAATATTCTATACATACACGAGGAAAGCACATACACTTGTAAAAAGCCATGATTACTCATCCCACAGGCTTTGAAAGGGAAAAGAAAGTGATATCTCATATAGAAAGAGAAGGGAAGAAAAATTAGGGTCAATACTTTTTACTTCAAATACCTAGTAACTATTAAGCATCTCTACTGAAAGCTTACAGAATTCAGGTTCAAATGCAATGGTAATAGTGGTAATAATTTGCAACTGCAAGACTGTCACAGTTCAGGAAATACTTTTCTTCACTTGATCATCAAAACACTGCAGAGCAGGCAGGTCTTCTCCCCAGTTTAAAGATGAGTCAGGGTTCTAGTCCCCTAGCAGTTTCTCAGACCTCCATGACCAGTCTCTGACATGGCTAAGAGTGTTACCCTGACCTTCGGACTCCTGGTCACCTCTTTCCACCCCACCTCGCTGTAACCACTCCATAAAAGTGAAAAATGCACTCCCAGATTCCCAGTCTCTGCCACTACAGTGGCACAAAATAAGCCTTTAAAGGACTGGGCAATCCCCAATGTGTACCATTTTACTTCTCACACGTCCAGAGTATACTAAGGATCTGCTTGGTAGGAGTAAGAGCTGGTGCTGCAGCAATTTGGAAGATGGGCAGTATGTGAGGGGCTCTACTCCAGGCAAGTTCAAGTCCTTTTTCCAAAGTAAGAGTTGAGTCACGCAGAGCTTTTAGTTCTCCCTGTCTACTAGGATATCACAGCCATCCTCCAAAAATAGCCTGAGTCCACATGAGAAGGGGAACTTTGGTTCCCTTTGCCCACTATTTGTATTTTCCTTTCTTATTACTTGTGCAATTGCAGGTGACACACACACAAAAAAGTCACTTCTCAAAGAACCCCATAGTATTTTCAGACATTGTCGAGTTACACAAACCAACCACTAAACATTTAACTTGTTCCTGCATCTGCATTCCCACTCCACCACAACCACCACTACCAACAAACAGACAAGAACAACCCCGCTTTCCTCACTGCACACCTACCACTGGATGATCCACCAAACCAGAAACCTCAGTCACACCTGAGGCCTCTGCCAGCCTCTCACCCCAACTTCTGCCCCATCTAATCAGCTTCTTTTTTGACAATGCTCCTTCACAAATTTCATTTTTTATCCCTTCCTTTCTATCTCCATGCTGGGAAACAATCCTCCATAGATTTCTCATGTTAGTACACAATGGGCCTTCTGAGCAAAGGACGTGTTTAAGTAGCAGGTGACCTAGGGAGCTAGAGACAGTGTATCCTCCTGCAGAGATGGAGAGATGCACCTGTCCGTAGACAGTTACTTACCTCCCAGGGGAATCAACCTACAGATGCCTGCCCTCTCTCATGGAAAAGATCGGCTTACATTGCAGGTAATGACTAATCTCTCTCTCTCTCTCTCTCTCCCCCCCACTCTCTCAGAGATGGGAAGATGTACCAACAACCCTATAAAAGATCAGCCTACTAAAATCTGAGGACCTTTTTTGTGGCATCTCCCATTATATACATAGGTTACAATCAACCTTCCTTGAGTCACCCTATGAGGACTGGGGACTGAGAGCCTGATGCAGGCCTCTGCTCTGCTGCTGTTTTTGCTGTAATAAAGCATCTGTCTCTAACCTCTGGATTTCTGTCTTCTATCAGCGTTTGCATATAAAGTTATGGCAGACTCATCTGTTAGCTTAGAAGTAGGATTACAAACTGACAGGGGGGTGTTAAGAATAGTATGAGAAATGGAGAAGCCAAAGAACTTATATGCATGAACTATGGACATGAACTAAGGGGTGGGGGTGGGGGTTGCTGGAGAGAAAGTGGGTACCAGGAGGAGGAAGGCAAGGGGGAAAACATTGAGACAATTATAATAGCATAATTAATAAAATACACTTTAAAAAAAAGACGTAGGATAAAATTCAGACACTTCACAGTGTTTGACTTAACAACAACCACTGCCAATGCCTTAGTTTAGCTCTTTTTTCCTTCTCAATGATTGCCTGCCTCCATTCTCTCTCCACTATTTAATATGTCCTCCTTTCAGCTGTCAAAGTGATCTAAAACTCAACTCTAATGCTTACCTTTCCCTGCTTAAAGCCTTGTGGAGAACCACTCACTTTGAAGGAAAAGAAAAAAAAAATCAAACCTCTCAGTACAGCCTTCACAATCTGAGCCCATCTTGACATGACCTCTAAACCTGAGTACCCTCTGACATTGTCACCAGTGCTATCCCCAATGCCCTTACTCCTCTCTACCTGGAACCCATCTACCCCAGGTTCCCCCAGCCCATCACTATTCCCACACGATGAATGCCTACTGATTATTTCAATATCCAACTCAAATACTACCTCCCTTGGGAAGCCTTCCTAAACTCCCCAGAGGGTCAGCTGCTCACTTTTGGGGTTCATCTGGAACACTGCAGATATGGTTTATATGACACTGATTCACATTCTTTGTTCACAAGTTTCGTCTGATGTACCAGATTGTGAGCCATCTTATGTAAACACGTATTTTCCCCTGTAATGCAGAATATACATTCAGTGAACATTTGTGGAGTAAATGAATGAGCAAAAGAAAAAACACGGAAATGTTTTCAAAGGCCTTAGTTCTCACCCTTTCCTCATTTACATGAGTCCCCCACCCCCAAATCTTGTGATGACTTCCAGTGAAGACACAGGTTATCTTCCCAGGTTCCATAGACACGTGGAACAGAATGGCAAGCAAGGCTATTTATCATGACTTCATTATGAAGTGCATTTCATGTTATACTTTTGCTACTGCTTCAGCTGCAGGGAACTTGCAATCGCCAAAATGAAAGTGATCTCAAAGATTTGGAAAAAAATCAAACTGAATAACAGTCAGCTTAGCTGAGTCATGTTTGAAACATTTAAGGCTTTTGTTTATTAAAATTTTATTTACAAAGACTTAATGAATCCCTATTCCACTCAGTCAAGGAAATGAAGTTATTTCATCCAGAAATTCAATCGGTTCTTCGAGCCTTCAAATCTAAAGTGCCAGTGAGTTTGATGAACCCCATTCTTCACCTTAGAAGATCAGCCTTTTTGGCTTTGTTGTTGGATGCCAAAGGAAGAATAATTTCACTGGAAAAGAAAAAAAAACATGAAGTGAAGCCACCAATCATAGAGATAAAAACACAGGAAAGACTGCAAAACTGAAAATAGGAGGAGGATATCAGGTAACATTTTCTTTGGGACTGAAGTTTTAATTAGGAGGATAAGTGTTCATTACAGACTTTGTCCCTGGAATACTTGGGCTTGGAGATTTCAATGAGTGTTAAAATCATTACCAAATGGCCTCAATCTAAACAAACACCCACCTTTTCCATTTCACACTGAGATGAAATTACTTTGCTGTGTACAACTGAAAAAACCTGGGGTTGTCAGTTTCTCCTTTCCCAGAGGGGTTTTGAAAGCTTTTTTTCTCTTTCTCCTTCTCCCTCTGCTTTTCAAATTTAGATGTTAGTCTTTCGAAAAAGTTTCTATCAAGCACTTAGACTAGGGCCTGACTTCAGTCACACCAGCATTTCTGCCCAGTGCAAAGCTGATTTTCCATCTGAGCACACATAGGGCGGTACCATCTGAGCAGAGGAAGCTCTGACAAGCATCTTGCTGGGGGAAACACAAGCCCAGGGCTGTTTATAACAAGTCATCATGGAGCAGAAGCCAGTTTGGCCCGAGGGAACAAAGCAGCATGAATTGACAAAGAAAATGATACCAAAATGCAAGAAAGAAGGGGTTTCATTAGGAGAAATGTCTTTCCCATATTTTTAATTACTCTGGATATCTGTGGCTCATTCCTAATTGACAGATTAAGAAATGCAAAGGCTTTCTTCAGTCAGCCAGGATCATTAGCATGCAGGAACCTGAGGCTTTGCGCCTAGAGCAACTTTTTATTATAAGGAAGATAAAAAATGATGTATAGTATATTGTATTCCATCATCAGAGATCAGGAAGATCATAATACATGAAATACAGCTTTGCCCCGCCCCTGCTATCAATAGATAGATGGTGAGGTTCAGTTTGAAGGCTCTGTCTTGCCTTCCTTTCGATTTTTTTTTTTTTTTTCAAGAAATGCACATAATGAAACCTGTAAAGCAAATCGCTCCAAGGGGTGATTGGAAACAAATTAAAATGAGCAGTGTTTAAATAATTAACACCTGCCAAATGAGGAAGAAGAGCCTTATTGCTAATATTAAATCACATCCTTTAATGTCTGAAACAGATGACAGTAAGTAATTCCAAACAGTCAAGAAAGGAAGCTAATTTTTAGTTCTTGGAAAGTTGAATGAGCTTCAATAAAGTTGACAAAAAAAAAAAAAGCTTCATTTTTACTTAGTTAATTCTGCAGAAAGCTGGGCTTGCATTAAACCTTTTCTTTGGTTTAATACACTATAAATGAACAACTTTAAGTCATGGTTTAAAATGTATCCATTATTCAGTAAGCTAATGATGTATGTTCCACCTGGTTGCCGTGGAGTCTTGTAAGTAAAAATTAAGAGCAGCGTCTTGTTACCAAGAAAAAATATTAGCCTTGCCAAGTTTCCAGTCAATAAATATAACTCACAATAGTGCTGCCAGATAGGCAAATAAGGATGCCCCCTGCCTGCCCACCCACCAGCAGGAGAAAATCAAAAGTAGAGTATTATCCCAGTCTGGATGAAAACTGAAAGTTTTACAAGCACTGAGTAAATAATCCTTAACTCTACTAATGCATAAAGAAAAAAAAGAGACATAGTTTGGTTGGGTTTAAAGAGAACTAATGAAAACTCCAGCAGCTCTGCATTCCTGTCTCACCTGGGGTTTTATATCCAGTCATTGAACTAGACTTGAGTGACAGTGAACCAGATTCATAGCCAACGGCTCCCTTCCAACTCAGCCCCTTGGGCTGCGAGAGTTGGGAACTGCCATGAGGTCTTCAGCTCAGAATTCTAGCACTTTGCCTAACCCTGCCTCCACTAGGTAACAGTTAGACCTTCTGTGGTCATGATTCATTTTTTTAATTTTTTTGTTATTTTTATTGAATTTTTGGGTGACATTAGTTCATAAAATTATATAGGTTTCAGGTGTACGATTCTATAACACATCATCTGTATGTAGTATTGTGTGTTCACCACCCCAAGTCAAGTCTCCTTCCATCACCGTTTATCCCCCCCTTTACTCTTTCCTACCTCCTCCCAGCCTCTTTCCCGCTGGTAATCACCATACTCTTGTCTGTGTCCATGAGGTTTTTTTTTTTTTTCTTAATCCCTTCATCTTTTTCACCCAGACCCCCAACCTCTGCCTCTCTGACAGCTGTCAACCTGTTCTCTGTATATATGAATTAGTTTCTATTTTGTTAGTTAATTTTGTCCATGGATTCCACATATAAGTGAAATTATATGGTATTTATCTTTCTCTGACTGGCTTATTTCACTTAGCATAATACTCCCCAGGTTCATCCAGGTTGTCACAAAAGGTAAGATTTCCTTCTTCATTTTTTCTTTTTTATAGCCAAGTAGTATTCCATTATGTAAATATATCATAGCCTTTTTATCCACTCATCTACTGATGGCACTCAGACTGCTTCCAAATCTTGGCTACCGTAAATAATACTGCAATGAACATAAAGGTACGTATGTTCTTTCAAATCAGTGTTTTGGGTTTCTTTGGATATATTCCCAGAAGTAGAATTGCTGGGTCATAAGGCAGTTCCATTTTTAAGTTTTTCAAGGACGTTTCATACTGTTTTCCCCAGTGGCTGCACCAGTCTGCATTCCCACCAACAGTGCCTGAGTGTTCCCTGTTCCCCACAACCTCTCCAGCACTTGCTGTTTGTTGATTGATGATAGCCATTCTGACAGTTGTGAGATGATATCTCATTGTGGTTTTAATTTGCATTTCTCTAGGGATTAGTGATGTGGAGCATCTTTTTATGTCTATTGGCCATCTGCATGTCCTCTTTGTGAAGTGTCTATTCAGGTCCTTTGCACATTTTTAAATTGGATAGTTTGGGGGTTTTTTGGTGTTCAGTTGTATAAGTGCTTCATGAAATTTGGATACACCTTATCAGATGTATCATTGGCCAATATGTTGTCTCATTCAGTGGGGTGTTTTTTTCATTTTGTTGATGGTTTCCTCTGCTGTGCAAATTTTTTTTACTTTGATGTAGTCCCATTTGTTTATTTTGTTTGTTTATTTCCCTTGCCTAAAGAGATACATCAGAAATAAATATTACTATGAGAAATGTCCAAGATTTTACCGCCTATGTTTTCTTCCAGGGTTTCGAGTCTAACACTTAGGTCTTTAATCAATTTTGAGTTTATTCTTGTGTATAGTATAAGAAAGTGGCATAGTTTCATATTTTTTTTGCACATATCTGTCCAGTTTTCTCAGCACCATTTATTGAATAGACTTTCTTTACCACATTGTACACTCTTGTCTCCTTTATCAAATATTAATTGACCACAAAGGTATGGGTTTATTTCTGGACTTTCTACTCTATTCCATTTATGTATATGTCTGTTTTTATGCCAGTACCATGCTGTTTTGATTACTATGGACTTGTACTATTGTTTGATGTCAGGTAGGTAATTCCTCCAACTTTACTCTTCTTTCTTAAGATTGATGTTCCTATACAGGGTCTTTTCTGGTTCCATATACATTTTTGGAATATTTGTTCTAGTTCTATGAAATACACCATTGGTATCTTGTTAGGAATTGCATTGAATCTATAGATCATTTGGGTAGAATGGACATTTTAATGACGTTAATTCTTCCTATGTATGAACATGGTATATACGTCCACTTATTTCTATCTTCTTCAATTTTTTCTTCAGTGTCTTATAATTTTCTGGGTATAGATTTTTATATCTCAGGTTGAATTTATCCGTAGGTATCTTATTTTTGTTGATGCAATTGTAAGTGGGTTGTTTTCTTACTTTCCCTTTCTGAAAGTTCATTAGTGGTATACATAAATTCATCTGATTCCTGGATATTTATCCTGGTATGTTACTGAATTCATTTATCAGTTTTAGTAGTTTTTTGGTGGAATTTTTAGGTACTATATATAGTATCATGTCATCTGCAAATAATGACAGTTTTATTTCTTCCTTTCCAATTTGAATGCCTCTCATTTCTTTTTCTTGTCTGATTGCTGTGGTTAGGACTTCCAGTACTATGTTGAATAAAGATAGTGAAAGTGAACATCCTTATTTTGTTCCTGGTCTTAATGAAAATACTTTTAGCTTTTGCTCATTACGTATAACGTTGACTGTGGATTTGTCATATGTGGCCTTTATTATATTGAGGTATGTTCCTTCTATTCCCACGTTGCTGAGAGTTTTTATCATAAATAGGTGCTAGATTTTATTAAATGCCTTTTCTGCATCTATTGATATGATCATGTGGTTTTTATCAATTTTTTATGTGGTGTCTCATGTTTATTGATTTGCAAATATTGTACCAACCTTGCATTCTGGAATAAGTCCCACTTGATCATGGTATATGATCTTTTAATGTATTATTGGATCCAGTTTGCTAATATTTTGTTGAGGATTTTAGCATTTATGTTTGTCAGAGGATACTGGCCTAATTATAGGCCTAATTCTTTCTTTTGTAGTGTCCTTACCTGGTTTTAAAATTAGGATTAATTTTAATTTTAATTTTACTTGGCCTCATGAAATGAGCTGGGTTTTGTTCCAATAAATCTTACCACTATACCTTATCTTCCTATGCTTTCTTCATGGCTTTATGAAAGAACATGCTACATTTGGATAAATACTGTGCCAATTATTAGTATGACCTATAGGCAGAAACCAAAAACCAACAGAGCCACCATAACACTTATTCAAGAGTTGGCAGGAAATGCTACCTAAAGGTAGACATCCTTGGTGCTTGGTGGAACCCAAGCCCATCTAATCTCACAAAAATATATTTTTACTCTAACCCTATCTTTGTAAAAGGTTTCTAAGACCCTAATATATTAAGTTGCATTACTATTCCCATAATACAGAAATGTAAAGTGAACTACGTAAATTAAAATAGTAAGTCAATAAGGACTTTCAAGCTACCCTTCATTTTCTTCCACCTTTACTTTAATTAATACATAATTATTCATTATACTCCATAAATCAGAACCCATGGTTTAACCTGAGATTTTGCTTGGGACCTGCAGACATATCAGAATACAGAAGGTACTTGAAGGTATGAAATGTAAGTTTCTTTTTCCCCAAAATTCACAAATTACATAATGTTTTCTCATGCATAAAGTGGGTATAATTACATATACAAAATAACATTATGTAGGTTATAAATGTAAGGTTACAAACACAAAGTTGGAAATAGAAAAGTAAACTTTAAAAGTAAGAGAGGAAGAAGGATGAGGGAGAGAGAAGGAAAAAGACAGGAAGGAAAGAGGAGGAGAGGGGAGGGGAGTGGAGATGGGGAAGACCTCTTCACATACTCAACACATTGCACTGCATCTGAGTAGCATGCCTCAGCAAATTAGAAATGTTGGCAATTTGGATTAACTGAAACTAATTAAAACTAGCATGAGGGTCATTCTTATAAAAGTGTATTTTCAGTTTCCAACATAATGCTGTAACTTGCAAGTTTCACGTTTGTGATTCCAAAGATGGCAAGCCCTAGAGTAGACAGTACAAAATGAGATGCCATCCCACATGATTTATTATATTGCTGACTAATTATTCCATGGAAGTCAATCTTGCCAGTCTGCTCTATTATAGAGCAGAGAACTGGCATTGTTAAAGTCTCCTGCTTAGTCCCAAGAAGGCCTGAAACAAGCTCACCCAGGGAGAGGACGCCTGCAACTATTGCTGTATTAATAGCTTCAGATGAATTGCTTTCCCATGCTGCCTTTTTATGTTCAGCCTTCACATTTCCACCTTTTCCCCCTCATTCCATTCCAAGTTAACTCACAGTGAAGCACAGTAGTTAGAGCTTTGGGATTATGTACATGGGATTAAAATCCCAGTTTCATCTCTTGCCAGCTATATGATTTGTAGAAATTACTTCATTCTTTCATTCCTTCCTTGGACAAACATTTATTGTGTACCTACTGTGGGAAAGCATTGCTCCAGGAAAGTTCAAGAATGAAAAGACAGATAAAATTGCGGCTCTTGTAGAGCTCACATGCTAGTGTGCTTTAAGTCACTACCAAAAACAAAAATGAGTTTTAAAAGAATGAAACCTGGATAATTCACATAGCTCAGTGCTTGGAACATAGCAAGTGTTCAATCAATGTCAACTTAAAAATTATGTCAGTAAGGATGACAGCTGAAACAAGGAAGCTCTGTCTCTTCCCTCTTCCCTCTCTGAAAAGTATCAATAGCATCAAGAGTTATAAGACCATGGCTTTCATGTGAAGTGGTTGACCCAGCCCTATGTCCAAAAGAACAAGCACAGCTGTCAAAGTCCCAGCCTGGGGTATAATATAGTAGCTTTGCCATCATGTATAAATAAGCCACAAGTCTTGCCATCAAGCATGTATAGACACAGGTCTTTTCAGATAGCTATCCTCTGGAGAGAAATAGTAAGGAAGGGTATAGCACAGAGAAAATAACCAAGAATATTTAGGCTTCATGATTAGCCAGATTTCTTACTTTTCCTTGAAACTCAATTATAGACATTCCAATTGCATGCCATCTTCTGCTTACTCTGTTTGAAATGTTCTCCCCCCAAATATTTGCTTTTCTGCTTGTCTTAGAGAATTTCCCTGGTCAAGTATATAAAACAGTAGACTCTCACATTCCAGACAGCTTCTATTCCCATAACGCCTTTCATTTATCTTCATAGCATATAATCCCACATGGCATTATGGTCTGGTTTGTTTGTTTGTTTCTAGCCTCTCCACTAGAGAATGTTACCAAATATTCTGTCTTTCTGGTCACTACTGAAACTCCAGCACCTAGCACAGGTCTTGACCCAAAATGCTGTTCTGTAAACATTTGCTCCAAAAGTGAATAAATACAAGTACATTGAAACTGCCTACAATTTCACTGGGATCACAGACCTATTGAAATCCATTTTTCAGATTTCTGATAACAACACCTGTTATCAGAGGGTTAAAGTTGTCCCTTGACCCCAAATTACAAATCTCTACCTGGATTCTAGCTTGTGTATTGAACATTCTAAATAATAGACAATGAACTCTGATACATCAAATACCTCTCAGGTTTTTTAGTTGAAGTCCTTCAAAATATGGAAAGACCTACAGCTCTTAAGTAAGGAGCACTACAAGTCTATTTAGTTTGATGTAATCCCATTTGCTAATTTTTAGTTTTGTTGAATTTGCTTGGGGAGACGGAGCCAAAAAAAATATTTCTAAGACCAATGTCAAAGAGTTTACTGTCTACATTTTCCTGTAGGAGTTTCCAGATTTCTGGTGTTACATGTAAATCTTTAATTCATTTTGAGTTTAATTTTGTATGTGATGTTAGAAAGTGGTCTAGTTTCTTTCTTTTTTTTGTATGTAACTGCTTAGTATTCACAAACCATTTATAGAAGACTGTCTTTTCCCCATTGTATATGTTTTACCTGCTTTACCACAGATTAATTGGCCATATGAGACTGGGTATATTTCTGGGCTTTATCTTCTGTTCCATTGATCTATGTATTTGTTTTTGCTCCAGTACCATGCTGTTTTGATTATTATAGATTTGTGGTATAGCTCGAAATCAGGGACTGTGATACTTCCAACATTTTCTACTTTCTCAAGATTGCTTTGGCTATTTTTTTGTGGTTCTATATAAATTTTAGGATTATCTGTTCTAGTTCTGTGAAAATGTCACTGGCATTTTAATAGGGATTACACTGAATCTGTATATTGCTTTGGATAATATGGAAATTTTAATGATATGAATTCTTTCAAACTAAAACTAAAAAGGTTTTGCATAGTGAAGGAAACTATCAACAAAATGAAAAGGCAATCCATTGAATGAAAAAAAATATTTGCAACTCATATATCTGATAAGGGGTTAATATCCAAAATATACAAAGACCTGATAAACTTAAAAAAAATACCAATCTGACTAAAAAGTGGGCAGAGGACCTGAATAAACGTTTCTCCAAAGAAGACATACAAATGGCCAAGGACTCATGAAAACATGCTCAACATCAGTAATCATCAGGGAAATGCAAATGAAAACCACAACAAGATATCAGTGAAAAACTGTGAGAGGGACTATTAACAAAAAGACAATAAATGAGAAGTGTTGCTGAGGACATGGGTGAAAGGGAGCTCTCATGCCCTATTGGTGAGACTGCAAATTGGTACAGCCACTGTGGAGAACTGTACAGAGGTTCCTCAAAAAATAAAACACAGAATTACTATATGACCAAGGAATTCCACTTCTAGCTATCATTCAAAGAAAATTAAAGCAGCAATTTGGAAAGATGTATGTACCCTTATGTTTATTACAGCATTGTTTATAATAGCCGAGATATGGAAACAACCTAAGTGTCCACCAATAAGTAAATAGGTAAAGAACAATGGAATATTACTCGGACATAAAAAAAAAAAAGAATGATATCTTACCATTTGTGACAACATGGATGGACCTAGAGGGTGTTAATGCTATGTCTAATAAGTCAGACAGAAAAGGACAAATATTGTATGCTTTCATTTATATGTAGAATCTAATAAGCCAAATAAACAAATAAAACAAAACAGAAACAGACTCATAGTCTGGTGAGGGGAAGGATGAAAAATGTGAGAGGGAATAGAGGTATACATTCTCAGTTATAAGATAAGTAAGTTTTATGGATGTAATATATAGAATAGGGAATATACTTAATAATACTATAATAACTTTGTAAGATGTCAGATGGTTACTAGGCTTGTCATGATGATCGTTTTGTTAAGTATATAAATGTTAAACAGCTATGTTGTACATCTTAAACTAATACAATAGTGTATATTACCTATATTTTAATAATACTAAAAAAGAAAGCCTGTTTTGCTGCTCTCGCTTGTTCTCTAAACCAGTAGTTCTCAAACTTTAGCCAGCATCACACCATCTGGAAGGCCCAGGAAAAATGCATGTGGCTGGGCTCCATCCTCAGAGCTCCGGGTTCAGTAGGTCTATGGTGAGGCCCTAGAACTGCATTTCTAACTTGTTCCCAAGTGATGCTGATGTTGCTGGTCAGACATTTCTTTTTAAGAATCTTAGCTGGTTTCATACGTCAAAAAGCAAAAACAAAAAAGAAATCTGCTACAGCCTTTTACACTCTTACTCTAACTTTGCTTCAGTTGACTCTATAAGAAAAGTAATGATCACATTTACTCCCTGATTTAGCAAACTTGAAAGTTATGTTCTAGGAATGTGGGCAAATTTTGTGTTTTAGTTCCATAATGAAATCTAGGCTTTAGCATCATTAAGCAATCTGCTTCATAATGAAAATTAATTATCATGGTCATTAGATTAAATGGCTTCTGTCATCTGCAAAGAAATAATTGGTACAGAAAATTGTTTCACAAGTAAGAAATAATCAATCAGCAAAGGCTGACTGTACCCATGATTTTTTTTTCCACTAGTTTCCATTGGGCCTACCCAGATGTCACATAAGAACAGGAAGGAGGTGGGGGAATGTGTGGGTTACTCTAACAAGAAGTGGAAGACGCACAACCTATGCATTCTAAACTTAACAACCTCACCTTTAAAGTGTATTTTTCTGTGTAAAAATATTTTTATCATTGCCTAGATTGTTAGTTTTACATGTAGAAAATAAATATAAAAATAATGTAAAAATTAGATACCATAATTTTTAAACCACAACCAATGATTAACTAAACTACTTAAAAATTTAAAAATTATTTTCTGTGCTACTGTATTCTTGTACACTATGCATTCCCTTTGGATTAAGTTTTCATGTTGTTTTCCTTAGGGTCTGGGTGATGACTTACATTTTATACTTGAAAATACATTTATTTTGCCCTCTTCATTGATAATTTAGCCAGATATAAAGTTCTAAAATGACAATTGTTTTCCCACTGATTTCTAAAGGTATTACTTAATTGTCTTCTAAGATACATTTTTGCTAAGGTGGAAAAATATTTTTTCTAGATATTCTGTCTTTTCTTTTTGGTAGCTTTTATGACTTATTTTTAATGCTTAGTGTTCTGCAGCATTTATCTAATTGGATGTATTTTCTTTATGTGATTGATACTTGTAATGCTTCTTAAGTTCATGGCAGTGAGGAATAAAATTTAAGACGAAGCTGGAGTCAAAAATAAGGTAAATTCTCAGGAGAAACAAAAAAGAGGGCAAAGGAAAATCTCCTATTCAAACCAAATTTTATAGTGAAGAAGGAAATCCAAAATTAAGAGAGACATTCAACTACTGGAATCAATTATTGGAAGACTGATTTTGTCCATTTGAAATAAATAAGTTATTAAACAAAAACAGGCAGAAACAAGTACTATTTTAAAAACTAACTTGAAGTCTTGGCAATAAACAGTAATTGAAATATTTATTGAAATAATATCAACAATAACAATGAATCATACTCCTGGTTGTAAACATGGTTTGAGAGTAATAATGGTTTAGAAAATAACACTAAGGAATTCACCCACAGACATCAGAAGGACAAAGAAAAAACATGAGAGAAAAGGTAAGCAAAATGGAGGTTAGATTATATGAGGTCTGTCTGGAAAAAGCCCAGCCACTGTTAATATAATGAGAATGGTTTGCACAACATCAATGTAACCTGGCAGCCAAGGAGAGGAACTGGAATGTGTAAACAATGACGACTTCACTGTACTAGTCAGTGGGGGCGGTAGACACCATTGAGTAAGCATGTATACTGTGTGGCCATCACATTCAAAATGACTTAGTGAGTAGAGCAACAAATCTACATTAAATTTTGCATTAAGCTTGAACATTCCTCCATGGAAAATATTCAGATGATTCAGAAGGCCACAGCTATGGGTAACTGGTGATTGGCAGCTTCATCATGACAACATGCCCACTAATGCATCATATCTTGTGCAAAGTTTTTTGGTGAAACATCAAATCACCCAGGTGACTCAGCCCTACTATAGCCCAGATCTGACACCTTGCAACTCCTGGCTTTTCCCAAAACTAAAATCACCTTTGAAAGGGAAGAGATTTCAGACCATAGATGAGATTCAGGAAAATACAATGGGGCAGCTGATAGTGATTGGGAGAGCTGTGTGAGGTTCCAAGGTGACTGCTTTGAAGAGGAATGAGACATCATGGTTCTACCTACAATGTTTCTTGTATTTTGTATCTTCTTCAATAAATGTCTCTATTTTTCACATTACATGGCTGGATACCTTCTGGACAGACCTCATATATCTAACATATCATCAAACGTGAGTTCCAGAAGAAGAGAAAAGAGAAAATGGTTAAGAAGCAACATTTGAAAAGATAACAGATGAGAAATTTCCAGAATTAAAGAGTTCTCCAATTTCAAGTGTACTTTTCTTAATTCCAGAGGAAAGGCAAAACATTAGTGAGATATCCAAGATGAGACTGTAGAAAAGCACTTTCTCCCCAAGACATACTCAACAAAAATGGCAGCCTTGCAGCAGATTTAAAGTAATATGATAACATGACAGTGCAAAGATGGTAATGAAAAGTCAGTGAAGAAAGCAATGGGAAATATGCATAATTAAAAATATCAAAAGTGAAACCATGAGATACTTGGAGGGCAATGTCACAGGATACCTATTCTGTGGACTCACAAATGGAGGTCCCACCTCTTCCACCCACGCTGCTAAACTGGCTTCTTCTAAGACAGTGTCAATCAATATTCTTCAAACATTTAAAACTGCTTTTTCATTTTTATTGTCTTCTAAAACTCAACCTACTTGGAACTAGGCTCTCCCCAAGGCTATTTCCCTATTTGACTAAATACACAAATCTACAAAATCATCTAACAAATATTTATTTCACACCTACTTCTGCAGGGTGTCAAACTTAAAAAGTATTTATTGGTGACTGGGGTGGTGAAAAGAAATGAGGTTATAAAAGAAATACAAAACTTTTTTCTACCCTTAAGACTTTAAAATCTGCTTTGAGAGACAAAAATAAACAAAAGTAATTACATCAGAACAATACAAATTAACATATCTCCCAGTAAGAATATAAAAGCAATTTAATTAGAAAGGAAATTTTTCCTTATGGACTAGCATGAAGCAATATCAGATGCAGACTCAGATGCATCTGTGGGTATAGATAAATATTCCTATGAATGAGAGGCTGATTTTGACCCCAATATACTCACTAAACAAATGGATGTTGACATATGCAAAGATGACTGGGATCATTTACACTGATAAATAAATTACTATATTAAGCAGCCTCAATCAAGCCTTATTTGTAGGGATACCATGCTACCAAAGTTTATCATATTTGCTTTGGAGAAAAGTTCTCCGTGCAGAAATGTGGCTAATTGTGCATTGTTCTAAATAATATCAGATGTAGAAGGTAGCAATTTAGGGAAGATTGCTCCTAGGATGACAATATTGAACAAACATATAATAATAATGGCCTAACATGAATCCCAAAATAGGATCAGCTATTCTACGTAAGCCTCCCTCTTTCCCAAGATGGACCAACAGGGGCGGTGCATTTAACACCAGGCAAACTGAGCCATGTGCTTTCCATTTTGAGCAAACTTCTTGCCCTGACTGCAGTGAAAGCATTTGACTTTTTTATGAGTTGCTTCATTAGTACCAACCAGAAAAGAGCTTGGATACGGAGATCCCTGTAACCATGCAAAGTCTAATAGTCTTTATTAAAATGAAGAAACTGGTACATCCATCAATCTCAGTGAGAGTTAGTTGCTTACATATATCCGAGGGATTTGGCTGAGTACAACTTTTTTTTCCCCCTCCAATCTTCTTTGTTTATAACAAGTCTTTTATCATCTTGAAGTCTGAATTAACATTTCTGTCTCTACTAGTTTAGTCATTTTTCCATTTGGCAAACTCTAGCTTTTTCCTGTTGTCTTCTTTTGGGGGCATGACTTAGCACAGTTGTGCAATGTTTATTGTTTGTTATGTTTTTATTTTTTGATGTCATCTTTAAAGATGTCAAATCTTCTTCCCTGAGTTGTACTGGAAAAGCCAAAGATTTCCATGCAAGGGTAGATAGGGAAGGTGCAACAGTTAAAGGAAACCTGGGCTTTTATTCATAAAGCTGTCTTGTTTTAAGCATATTCAGCAAGCTGTTCTCCTATGTCTGTTTCAGTAGATTCCCCCCACCAACCCCTGCCCCACAATGCACACACACATACACACACTCCATTGTTTTAACTGTAAAGTCACTAGAGCAGCTTCATATAAGAAAGTTTTACATAAGGGAGGCAATAAGCAATGTGGTTAGAAGGTCCATCTCTATGGTGAAATATCTCCTAGGTTCAAATCTAAGCACTGCCCCTTATTAGCTGTGTAACCTTAGACATCTTACTCAATCCCTCAGAGTCTGTTTCGACGCTATGAAATAAGGGGGAAAATACCACCCAGGAATATTGGGAGAACAAATAAAATAGCATATATAAAATGTTTAGCAGTATACCTTCTAAGCACATGGCTAAGATACACAAATGTCAGTAATAATAGCTTTTTAATGATTATGATAAAAGCTTAGGATTTGGTATCAATTTTGGTGATCAAGAGGTAGATTATCCTG
The DNA here is from genome assembly GCA_004024845.1 of Tonatia bakeri. Taxonomy (NCBI): domain Eukaryota; kingdom Metazoa; phylum Chordata; class Mammalia; order Chiroptera; family Phyllostomidae; genus Tonatia; species Tonatia bakeri. The sequence goes on along the minus strand of PVIA01001354.1, from coordinate 33,604 downwards.
TCTGCAGATTACTCATGAGTAGCCAGATTCCTTAGTCCCCACAACCCCTCACTGCCCTATTTATACAAACCACCTTATTTCTTATTCTGACAACCTTCTCTCGACTGTCAAAGGAACAGGAAGTAAAATCATTTTTAGTACTTTTCATGGCTTTAAAACAGGTACATTGGGGAAAGAAGTTGAATAAAAAAATGGAACATTAGCTATTAAAGATTCAATTATCTCTATTCTTCCTTCTCCCACTTGAGGAAAGTCAGTAGTAAGGGGGTAAAAGACATGCATTAAAGTGCTTCAGGAATGTCTTGGGGAAAATAAATATGCAATCTAAATGCAAGGTGTCATTATATTATTATCACACTGCATTCATTTAATAAGAGATTAAAGGTTTCCGGTTCACAGCAACTAAACCTACTTCAAACTTTCCCACGGTTTCTTTGATATTCTTTATTTGAAGGAAGCTCCCATTTAGGACAATTGCTGCAATATGCTGGTTTTAAACTAAGGCCTGCTTAGAGATTATAAGTACCTTTAATCCAGTCATAAAATTAACTGCTCACTTGTTTTCCCAGAGTCATTTCTTCCCAAACTAAGGCAGCCTCACCTCATTCTAACAGGCCAGTAACAATCAGGACATACTGCAGCCCCTTATTCCACTATATCCTAGGGTACATGCCCTCACCCCTTCTTTCTAGAAGTCCAAGAGCGATCTCAGGGATGTTGACAGATCTGAAAAATCTCCACAGCACTGCTTGTGTGTATGGCAAAATGGCATTTCCAAAAGCAGATACTAAGGAATTTGGGGGTGCAAAAATTTTTATTAGAGATCATACATAGGAAGGGAAAGAGAGAAAACAGGATGGAGCAGAGGAGGAAGTCCAATTTCAAAGATCCCAAAAATCCTCAGTCAGAGAGGTCCAGAATGAGTATTATCTGTCAAAGTTATCTCCCATGATGCAGAAATTCCTTGATTTTTATCACCCCATTTTGCTCAGAAATTCCACAGACTGAGCACTGGGGTACCAAGTCCTTCCTTAAAGGAAATCTGGGCACCCCATCTCCATGTTTCTCCTCTCAGCCCTGCCCTCCTTCTCCCAAGGTACAAGATGCAAGAGGAGAGAAACGTATGAATGGGCAGCCACATGTTTTCATCAGGGTCGAAGGCCATGTCCCTTCCAGTCAAATACTCTGCCCGCAGGAAGAAGACTGACTACAAAAGAGTGTAGATAAAGGTGCAATGGTCATTCCTGATGGCATCATCATTATCCCTCTGCCTTCTAAACACTTTCCGTTTCTATTAATCCTTACATTGCTGAACAGGTACCACAGTCTATCCAGTAGTCCAAGGTGGATATTTAGGAGGCATCCTTGACACTTTGCTTCCTTCTCCATCACCCACGTTCAGTTACTCATAAGTCTCACAGACTCGCTCTTCCTAATACTTCTTCTCTCCTCATCCCCTCATCTCGTCACCCACTACCTAAGATCAGCTCTTAAGTCATAAGTGATAAGAACATGTTTCAGTTTGGAAAATACATAAAAAATGTTATATAAAATTTAGCAAAAGCCTACTCATAGTTCAATTTAATATTTTATGAAACAAGATTAGAAGGCATAATATAAGATTTCACTGGATAGATGCAACAAAAGAGGAAGGGTCCAGCCCTGTGAGAGCTCACAGTCTCATTATTAACAAAAGGAACATCATTCAACTCATTAAGAAGAAAATGGAATAGGCTCTGACTTCTTGCTGATATTGGACACATACAAAATGGACAAGGAAATGAAGTATCATATTTTATACCATATTGTGACATTCTTGATCTTGTCCATCCACATCGGGGATGTCAAACTCATTTTCACCAAGTGCCACATCAACCTCATGGTTACCTTCAAAGGGCCAAATGTAATTTTAGAATTTTAGAATTATATAAATGTAACTACTCCTTTACAGTTAAGCAACAGCTTGGTACTGCCACCAGGTAGAAATAAGGTGCCAGGCCGGATAAAACAAGGTAGAAGGCTGGATTTGACCCACGGGCTTCATGTTTGCCACCTGTAATCTACATAATGCAACATCAATTCAGAGACAAGCATATAGTAGTGAAATCAAGTGATAAAAACTTCTGAGGGAAGACAGACCCAGAAGGGAAGGATATCTGTTGCATTTCTAGAAGATGAGTGAGATATGAGATATTATATCAATAGCATTAAAGATGTAAGGGATATGCGAGTACCTTGAAATGTTTAAACAAAAGAACTATTATTATTAGAATACTCTATTTCTTCTTCAATTTATTCTCCAGTTTCTCTAGTATATCACCCTCCTTATTTTTAATATTTAGACATTACTCAGTTCTGTCATTAGCTCTCTCTTCTCTTTCACCAACCATAAATTCCATTTAAAAGAATTCTACAATTCTTAGAGTTGCTGCTGTGTAGCTTTTCTACAAATACAAGAATTTCAGGTTGAGACTATTTGTATGAAAGTCACATCTAGTGGTATCTTTTAAGCCCATTTCTCCCTTATTGTTTCCACAAGCATGATCTAACCCAAACTGACATCTTTCCTATGGATTATTGCGATAGTCACCCAAATCTACATCATCTCAAACACTGCTGCTAAATCGCTATTCCTGAAATAATTTAGTAGGTTGCCCCTACTCAAGTATTTTTATCCCTCATCCTACTCTACAAACTTAGACTTTAAACTTGGACTCTAAACTTGAGCCCTAGACTCCAAAATTCTCACACACACTCAAGATCTTCCATTATCTAACTCTACCTCCTAACCTCACATTGTTAGTTGTTCATGAAATAAACCCTTCATCCCAATCAGCTCACCAAATCTCTACCCAACCAGTGGCTAACACTGTGAACAGTGTTATGAAAGCTTAAAGATGTTAGGTACCCTAATCAAGGGAAAGTTGTTAAAAAAATAGGGTTCAAATTCAAGTCTTTCTCTCCCCAAAGTTGCTTCCTTACCACTGCTACTCAAGTCTTTTTCACCTGAAAGCTGGTGCTCTTAGTCATTCTTTCCTGTCTCTCTTAATAATCAAAACAAGTATAAGTTACAAAAAACAAAAGTTTAGCCCTGGTTCATAACCATATTGATCAAGACTTAAACATGTGCAATTTTCAAGAGAAGCATATATTTAAAGATCAATGCCTTCCTTGAATATAGATGCTAACATAGGTGAAAATGTATTTGATGATCCTAGTTCCTTGATATAAAACTAAAAGTGTATGAATCAAAGATCTCTATGAAATCATGAAATATTTTCATGAGCTAATGAAGGCTTTTTAAAAAAGAACTTCTGAAAGAAAACACTGACCAGATACATAATTCTGCATTTCCCTCCTTATCAAGACAGTAAGCTAGAGTTTGACCTCTCTTTCATGCAAATACATATGCTTATGAGTTTATGTCACCTTCATTCTCTCCTTATACTGAAACCAAAGCATAGGAACAGAAGTGTTTCCTCTTTTAGTAATACTGAAGTCCCCAGAGCAGGCATCCACCCAAAGCCTATAACACTGTGTTTGTCAGAAGTTGCAAAGTGGTGGCCCAAGGACTCAATCTGGCCTGCATGTGTGTGTCAGTGGCCCACACAAGGCTTTTCCTTTAATTGAATAAGTCTCCGCCATTCCAAATTCAAAAAAAAAAATTCACATAAAAGTCCAGATTTTCTTGGAAAATATAGAAATCTGGGAACACTGGGCACACATTCCTCCCGAATCAGTGGCCACTTCCTCTAAATGGGAGCTGGCTCTGCAACTCACAGCAGTCCCACTCATGGCTCCTGCCTGGTGTCGAAGGCATTTCACTCCACAGCCTCGGGTTTTAAAGTCGATCAAAGTCTTGAGAGGGGAGAGCACAGTGAGGAATGTAGGATGAACAGATAGGAAATCAGAACATTATTCCTGGTCTTTTGCTTTGTGTGTATGTTTGAAATTATTCACTGATATCCTTTTCTATGAAAGTGAGAAATGCACCAAAATTCCTTCCACACTTCTGCTCGCTTTTCCATCTATCTATTACTCTTAAAAAATTATATATATATGGCACTGGCCAGGTACTCAGTTGATTGAAGGATAATCCCCTACACCAAATGGCTGTGGGATCTGTCCCTAGTCAGAGGCAGCCGAGAGCCCATCAATGGCTGATTAATGTTTCTCTCTTTCTCTCCCTTTCTTACACATCAATAAACATACCAATGAGTGAGGGTTAAAAATATATATGTGTATACATAGTTAGAAAGAAAACAAAGATAAAATTATTTAAATTCCTTCTTCCCACACCTCCCACCTCTGCTGCCCGCCCCCCAACCCCCAATGTGGGAGGCAATTATATTTATAATGTAGTCACAGATAGAAAAGTTTGATATTTTAAAAGTAACTTATAGAACAAATGAGAAGAACATGACACCACAGTTTAAGGGACAATCAGGTTATAGGCATTGAAAGTAAAGAACAGCAACAACAAAGGGAACCACGCAGAGCACTGGGCATTGAAGCAAGGGTTATATAAATGAAGCAACAAAGTCAACAAGGTCTTTGGTTTTAAAGATGTCCTTAGAAAGGCTATCTTAAACGTATATCTTAAATTTAGCAGTCTCAGCAATTTCCAAGGGTTATTATGTCATTCCTTTCTCTGCTGCTGAACAAAAGCAACCTGTGATTAAGTGGCGATCCATGATTTAAGGAACAGATAGAATTCATTGGACATTTTATAAGAGCGTTTCTAGTGGCTTCTCACCTCTGAGGAGCTAGTTTTGATTTATACTCTATACTTAATCAGTTAGACAGAGCCAGAGAGAATTCATCAAAGAAAATGGAAACTTATTTTGGGGTAATTAGCTACTCTGGTTATTGATCAGTTAGTTACTTCTTGATTTTTTTTCTGTTCACTGCCAATTCCGTTTATATATTTTATCTTATTATCTAAGAATCTCCAAATGGGAAATGCCTAACAATTTCTCAAGCCCAGCTTAAGTGCCAATGAAGAGGATAATAGGAGAAAAGCAATTTGAGAAACTGGTTTTCCAAACTTCGTAAGTGAATTCCTTTTGAAACATTGAAATTCTATTATGAAGTCCAATGGAAATGTCTCTGAGAAAATATAAGGACAAAACGGTAGAACAAGTAATGAAGCAAGGACCTATTAATAATCAGGATACTAAAGAGCAAAGCGTACTCTCTGGCTTGAAGTTAGGACAATCTGTTCAAAATTATCTGGAGAGGAACAAAGAGAAAACTTAGTAACTTGAAAATTATTAGATTATTGCCTTTCTTTTTTTTCCAGATGTACCACCAATTCGTTAATGCCTTTTTTGAAATCTCTCAAAATTTTTCATTTGGCGAGCAGATTTTCTTCTTTGCTTCATACTGATGGCAGGTAAACAGGATTAATATCTATTTATATATGAAGTAAACCATAAGAATGTGGAAATTTAGACAAATGGAACAATAAATGGGTGGTTATTATACAAGAGGCAAAAGCCAAATGGACATGTAGAACTTTTTAGACCACAGCAGCACCTTCTCAGGGAAATGTTCTCTCTGCTTTCGCCTTTGATCCCCACTGCCTTTAAGAGCCAAAGTCACCTCAACAGGTCTAGTCTAGCGTCTGGCCTTTAGCTTATATTTACTTTCTTTTCTTCACTGTCTAAAAGAGTGATCCTGAACCTTTTTGTAACCAGGGACCAGTTGCATGAAAGACAATTTTTCCAGGAACTGGGGGGTAGGGAGGATGGTTTCCGGATGATTCAAGCTCATTTACACTGAAACTCACCTCCTGCTGTGTGGTCCAGTTTCTAACAAGCCCGGACCGATATCAGCCCACCGCCTAGAGGTTGCAGACCCGTGTTCTAAAGTATACTGGTCAGTCCTACTATTTACAGGCATCTATAGGGAAGATAAAAGAATAAAGAAATAAGATTTTGCTATAAAATGAAAAAAGAAAACCAACCAAGTTTGAGTAGATCTTCCCTCAAGTCTACCGAACTAATGGGAAGCCAACAGTAGAAAAGCACCTTCAACCTTTTGATAACATTTATGCTCAGGTCCTTCTAACATGAAAAATACTGTATTTTGCCATGTATAATGTGCTCCCATGTATAATGTGCACCCACGTCTTTTGTGCATGTAATACACAGGCTTATACCCATGGTATGTAATCATTATACGCATGTATAATGCACATCCTTATTTTTCCCTCAAAAAATTGGGCAAAGAAGTACACATTAGACAAGGCAAAATATGGTACTTTTCAGCTATGAAATCGTTTTCTCTGAAAATAAGATCTTAAAATGTAAGTTGGAGTACTACCTTCCAAAAGACATGTTTTGTAAGGATTAGATTTTTCAGGGATGGTAACCACTAAGTTCAAATTCTACAAATGCAAGTGTTCTTAAACTTCCACTGCCCTTTTTATATTGGAAACTAAGCAGCTTTCTCCTTTCCCAGCCACTTGTCAGACGGGAGTTGCTTAAGCTGTTGGGGCCTGTGTTCCCAGGAAAGCTCTTGGCAGCCTGTGAGCCCGGAAGCCTGCATGTCCCCCCCTTTCCCTTTAGATCACGTAAATGGGGCTTCTTTCCTTTGAGTCCATTGGAACTGAACTACGGATGGCCACTACTGACTTTTTTGTTGAAATATTGTGATGACATCAAGTATACACCTGGTATTACTATGCCAATATTGACCTTTTAATAATCAACACCAGAAGGCATTTTTGGTCATATGATCCTATAGAAGGTGTTTCTGCTCCACATCACTGGTCTTCCCTACCTTCCAGTCCCTCTGATGATACCTAAAGTTTCACTACATTAATTTATATTATAGAATATATTTATATTTGACATTTTCCTTTCTTGACCATTAGATTAACCTTTTCCAATCTCAACTAACTTAAACAAGAAATGATGTATTCTTTTAACCAATGGGTACTGATTACAACCTTCTACACCTAAGACGAAGATGAGTTGTAACTGAAGCTCAGAAGATGCCATTTTTCTCCCTCTTCTCTTCCCACTGTCCAAGACTTAGATTCCCTCTCTCTTCCCCCAAGTCTATCAACAGAGAGAAATCAGGGACCGAGACCTACAGTTGACATTTGGATCCGTGGTCCCTGACCCTAACCATTCAGCCAACTTCTTGTGTGGTCAATTTTATGAATTTTGTGTAACTAAAACACACCCCAAATGGCCCTAAATCCTCATGTGTTCATCAGAACATGAGAAATAAAGGTACCTCTAAAAGCCTGGCAGCCAGTGGACGAGGTTGCAGTGTCAACTCCTGTCTGCTGTTACTGCTTGGGCCCACAGGCACTAACAACAGGGACTTAGGATAAAAAGTACCATCCACAGAACAGGGGGACCCAAAGTTCCTAAAAATGCCTGTGCCCCTACTCATCAAGGTGTCTTTTGTTTGCCTCTTCAGATTTACTCTCCAGCTTTCTCCAGCCTGCCCTATGCCAGGAGGCTGACCGGCCTAGAGCACATCAATGGGGCTCCAGTGTGCCCTGTTTTCTGGCTGTGTTTGATCAATAAAGCCACTGCCAGGAGACTAAAGGAGGGAAAAAGGTAAAGTCAACATATTATACCCCTGGCTCCTTCCCTACAAAGTAGCTTTGAATAGATGGTTCAGTCAACACCACGGAAGCCTAAGCAGAAGGGTTCCAGTGGTCCTTCCTTCCCTTTTAGGCCTAATGGTGACAGATCTTCTGCTGCTGACCCTGGGTTCCTGCATCACCCCTTAGGGCTCACCTACACCCCAGCTGTGTCATTCTACTTAAATAAATAAACAAACAAATAAATAAAACTCGGTGTGTTGTCCTAATCACAGTGTGCCTCCTGTTTCTCCCTGGAAGCCCAACTGACTTGCCAAAAAATCACCTAGAAAGTTTTTAAAAAACACACACTCTAGACCTCAACGCAGACCAACCAAATCAGAACCTTTAGAGGTGAAGCCTGATGAAGCATTTTCAACAAGCATTTTAGATGGTTTTTAACGTGTTTGTGGGCCACTGGTCTAACTCAAGGGTTGGAAACAAGGTCCACAGGCCAAGTCCCACCTGCCCTCCATTTTGGTCTAGCCCATGAGCTAATCATGGTTTTTATACTCTCTCATGGTTAAAAAAAAATCATCTAGTCACTCCACTGAAGTAAAAATTATACGAAATCCTGACCATAAATAAAGTTTTATGGGAGCCCAGCCATGTTTGTTCATTTACAGCTGGCTAGGGCCACTGTGGTGCTACAGTGGCAGTTGAATCTGGCCCACGAAGCCTGAAATACTTAACGATCTGGACCTTAATAGAAAATCTTTGCTGATTCCTGGTCTTTTTTGTTTTTTCCTTTAAATTTACTTTTAATTATAGTTGACATGCAATATTACTTTCATGTGTGTACAACATAGTGGTTCAACTTTTACATACCTATCATCACCTAAGTCCAGTAACCATCTGTCACTGTACAAAGTTATTATGATATTATTCTGTACATTGTACATTACGTTCCCATGACTTATAACTGGAAGTTTGTACTTCTTAATCCCTTTCCACTTGACTCCTGGTCTAAAGAGAAGGATATATACTCATTAATCTCTTGATTTCTTGCTGAGACAAATCCTTATTATCTATTTGGATTGGAGACCAAGATTATTTCCCAAATTATATAAGCTACTCACTATGCCAACTAATGCTGTCCTATCCATTTGGAATGACAATTCCAACTCTTATGTGGTTGTGCTTATATCACTCATGTGCATATTTTACATAGTACATATTATATGTTTTAGGTATTTGAACCAGAGCTAATGACCAATACAATTTGACAGATTTAAGCATCCATACTAAGAATCCCTGTTCTACTACTTACTTGCAGTGTGACTTTGGGAAGTTACTGTTTTCACATTTATGTCACTTAATACCTTCTCCTTAAATAGTCATGAGAAATAAAAAAGAAAATTTTATGAGTATGGCACAAGACACTTATTAAGAGTCTACAGCTATTATTTCTTTCCTCCAGCCCTCATCTCATTTCACTACCATCTTTTCTCCTTCACACAGTAAAAAGTCAAGGGTCAAAGACATAACTTTCAGTGGGGATTCCCTCCAATGAACTGAAAGTTTCCAGGTTATTTGAGAAGGCAAAACAAGCCTTAGAAATGCAGTATTGAGACAATAAGCACCACAGAGGTTTTTTTTATCTTGTTTAATACAACAGCCCACACCCTGTGGCATTCCATAAACACTAACTGAATTGGATTTTATTATGCTGTTAGACCATATCCAATTCCTTTGCTGCCTCCATCATCAGAAAAGCTGGCTTAAAGCATATGGAAATAAACAGTTTACCCATTGGTCCCAGCTTTGAAAGGCAAACTTGCATGTGGCAATTGAGACATTATGCTTTGATAGATTCTACCCTTGCGGTGTGTTTTAGAAGTATAGCTTTGGTTTCTCTTTTATCAGTATACAAAGGTCTTCCAAGCAACATGAAGACATTAAAGGCTTGCCACACAGTATACATCATGTTGTAGCATCACCACAGTCCGGCCAATTGAAATTGGCTGGAAGACAAATGAGGCTTGTAGCAACCTAAGAATAGAAGGTTGAAAACAAGAAGTCAATCTATCAGTGAATTCCACTCTTCCACGTATACTAAAAAATGTAAGAAACTATATGTATAGTTCCAGAGCTGTAAAATACCTTAGAGATGATTTCTTCAAAGGGCTTTCACACTGGAGCCAGGGCAGGGTTGGGGGGGGGGCGGATGTGGGTTGGGGGGAGCCAGTGGTCTTTGAGAATAACTTTGGAGACAGAGGGAGACAAATTAGACAGTTCCCTTCAATCCTAACCATTTCTTCAGCCACAGAAACTTTGTGTTCATCTGGTTTGTATATTGGAGTTCTCTACAGGATTTAGTTTGAAAAATGTGCCTCACAAAACTTTTTTAGAAAGGTTGAAAGCTGGTGACCCATCTCTCTTGCATTGTGGATCATGATCAGCACAGGGTTTTCTGTAAAAATACAAATTGTAAATATTTTAAGCTTTGCCTGTCATATAGTGTCTGTTATAACTATTCAACTGGACCGTGGTGGGCAAAAGCAGCCAAGTAAATGACTGAGTGCAGCTGTGTTCCAATAAAACTTTATTCATAAAAACAGATGGCAGGCTGGATCTGGCCTATTGGCCACAGTTTGTTGACTCTTGTTGTAGATAATAAAAATAAGTTTTCAATAAATTAAAATGACAAATCACCAAGTAGTTAGTGACAGCTATGAGACAAGATTCTTTCTACTACTTGGCTAATAAATCAGGAAAAACAAAAATGTACAAAATATTTTTTAAGAAGTGGTGAATAATATCAGGAAAGATGTATTCAATGAGTATTTCATGGCTGCCTGTCCTAATACTGCATCCTGACATAAACTAAACCAATAGTTATATTAAAATTATGTGTCTATTCACTATACCTAGAAAACAATGCTTCAAAGTGAAAAAGAAAATTTGAAATGTTCATTTGTAATCTGATTCACATGGTCTTGCCAATGTTGTTCAGTAAAAGGACATATTACTTAATGAACTATTGATTTGATTGGTCTACCTATTACAAAATGGCATCTAATGTGTTGTAAGTAAAAATCTACTTGATCTATGCAACCCAGTGGTGATATCACAAAAGGCCGGTAAGCACTTCCTAAATGGGAATGAATTGCTGTCTCCCCTTTCATCTTGGTATACCTCTGGCTGTGAGGTCAATGTAACACACCCTGATTCCCAGCAGTAAGGAGCTATTCTTAACAAAAGGAAGGCTTCCTACCTGGTTGTCATAGTCCCATTTGTGAAGACACAATGCAGGAGATTTAGCCTCTGCTCTAGGGATCCTGCCCCCATACTCTTGCCCTTGCAGCTTTAATCTAAACATAGTGGAGGAGGAGGCTCACAGACCGATACAAGTCATGCAACTTTGTCATCAAGGTCTTCTGACACTCCTTATTTATCCCTATATTCAGGACTTTCCCACATCATGATTTTTCAGTTTCTTCTTATACCCTCCTGCTTCACAGGTTAGTAAAAACTCAACTGAAAGGAGCAATAAATCAAATCAGAGCATATTGGAAATATCACATACCCCTGTAATTCACTGAACATATGAGGCAATGAGTAACAGGAGAAACTGAAACTGCTATTGTGTACATCTATTCTTATGACAGTTGTAATGAAAATGGAAAATACTTGTAGCACAGTATTCTGGTTAAGTCTCCAGATAGCTGTGTTGTGGGGGGTTTTTGACTGATTTTGCCCACAGACAACAATAGAGACCTAAAATTTCTTTAGGAAATAATTACAAAGAATCACCACTCCAAATATTCATGAAATAGGCATCAGAATTTTATAACAAATTAAGGGACAGACCTTATAAATGGATTCCTATCAATGTGAGCCATGGAAACTAGGACTATCTCCTACCTCACTGGCCAAAAAACAAAGAAAAATATTTCCAAAAGAAAACTGATCGTTTACATTCTGTTTGCTCTTTAGAATAATGTGCTCTAAAGCTAGAAGGGGTCTTTAAAGGCATCCACTCAAATATCTTGATTTTATTTTTAGGGAAACTGAAATGCAGGAAGATTAATGAGCGATTCCCAAAACTACAGTGTTATTTGGCCGCAAACGCAGGTCTGGTACCCAGGTTCTCTGATTCCCATCCGGAAGTTCTGCCTGTTACACCATTTGACCTCCTCCTTTCTGTAACCAGAAAAGACACCGGCGTTCGGGCTGCCTGTCATTACCAGATCCAATAAGCAATGACAGCAATTGAATCTTTTATGGGTGTTTTTTTCAGATGGCCAAGGATCCGAGAAGACGGTGGTTCATACCCTAACAAACCATCTTCAAACCATCTTCACTTCTCTTTCCTGGCCAGATCTTTCATAAGTGGGTGAGGGAGGACAAACAAGGTGCAGTGAGGTCTTTGAAATTCGGGGAGGATTAGGAAAGCGAAGCTGCAGCATTCCTGTTCTCTGCAGTTAGCTATTCCCAAGGGGGCAGGTGGTCACACAAAAGGCCTGGATGCCTCCAACTTGTCTCCAGGCAGTAATCTCTAGCCAGTGCCCCAGGAGGTCGGCTGCCTTTCTTGGGAGCCAGGATGGGCCTCACCTGTAGTTTCTGAAACAAAAGCCTAACATACACATTACTTGCTAGACTTACAACTTTTTACCTTAAGCTAAAATTTTCTAAGTCTTGAGTCCCCTATCATTTCCAGTCACGCTTACCACAATTACAGTATTAAACAAAATCTTTTTTAAAGCACCTTTTGCTTTTACAATAAAGCAATCAGTAAATACTCATGTCTTTTTGTGACTGAAACATTGGCAGTGAGAATTAAGTAAAAATTAAGGTTACTCAAGAAGTTTACAGTAAAGACAGAAAAGGTAGGTTTTGTTTCTGTTTTGTTTTTTACTTTCTGTCCACATCTTGATCCAAGCTATTGACAATTCTAAATGAAGTGGTTGCTGGTCTCCGTGAATTTGTTTGTGTTTGAGTCACGACTATGAAGACAGGTAACTCACAGGAGTGTTGCCTCACCAGCCTTTCCAGCCCACTCCAGCATCAACTCCCCCATTCATGTACCTCTGCTAATGCTAATGTTCTTTTCAGCATAGGGCATCTTCAGCATTCTGTTTCCCACGAAACCTAATTAAAAGTTCTTCATTATCACATTTCCACCTTTTCTCCTCTTAGCTGGAGCCCTTTGTTCGCACCTAGTTAGTGCCTCATTACTATCTCTGCCACCCTCCCCCTCACTGTAGTTAGTTGGCTTCTGAAAGAAGCAGCTCACAGAAAACACTGAATGTTTCCAGCAGGCAACCAGAGAAACGTATGGCTGGTGGAGAGCAAGCAAAACCAGGGTCCCCTTTCAATTCAACTAATACAGATTTCTTTATTCTCTAGAAAGTGAAGATACTAAATTATTAATCCCCATTCCCCTGCCTATTGTATTTGGGTTTTGAGTTTTGTTTTAATGAAGCATAAAACCGATATGGCCTCTTCAACTGCCAAACCCAATATTTTGCTTCTAATGAGAAGGTGCTCTGGCTTCCAGAGTGAAACTGAGTCATATCCCGAAGTTACTTACCTCAGTAAGAGAGGTTGTTGAGATAGTAGTCATAGCAAGAGCATTGGAATTGACAGGAGCAACACAGACTAAAACTACTTTTAAAACATTCAGGGCTTATTAATGTGCAAAGGACTTTCTTTAGTACAATAGGTACTGGCAAGGACCTGGAGTAATTAACTCTTATATCCTGCTGGTGGGAGGGAAAAATGGTAAAGCCACACAAATGTTTATAGCATCTTTATTTGTAATTTCCAAAGTCTAGGAACAACCTAAATGCTCTTCAACTGGTAAATGGATAAACAAATTTTGCTACATCCATACAATGGAATACCACCCACTGATCAAAAGAAACAAATGAGAGACACTTGCAAAACCACAGGTGAATCTCAAGTGCATGATGCTAAGTGAAAGAAGCCAGACTCAAAGGCTATATGCTTATGATTCTGTTTATATGATATTCAGGAAAAGGCAAAAATATGGACAAAGAAGAGATCAGGGGTTGCCAGGGGTCAGGAGTTGTATATAGGGGGAGGGGTTGACTAGATAGGACCAAAGAGGAATTTTGGGAAAGGGAGGTGATAGAAGGGCTCTATTTTTTTTTTTTTTTTGATAGTGTGGCTGGAAAGGGGGTTCCGGGTAAAGTCACCGCACAGACTGATCAGGTCATGATTGGTAGCCATGTCCCAGGCATATAAACTTGTTTAGTAAAAGGTGTATCTCTGCCTTAAGCAAGCTCTGCCCATTGTTTTTTGTATCTAGGTTAACACACCTTTGAAATAAGTGTAACCACCCCCAAGAGAGCACATAATCTTGTTAACTGTCCAGTAATCCAATCCCCACCTTTGTGTAGTCTTCCTTATGTTCCCTCCTTAATTTCAAGTGCAAAAAAGAAATTGCAAAATTGTCAGTCTCAAACAAGATTTGAGATCTTGTTTTCCAGCAACTGTCTCAAAGAAACTCTTAGGAAAATCCTCTACAGGTTTGGACATTCTTACATGGACATAACTATACCTTAAAAAACAAACAGTTCTGTCTTTGACACTAACAAAAAACACTATCTTGTTCCTCAAATATTGAAAAATTTACTTGGAGAGACTGGGAAACTTTCTTAAAAATTGATAATTGCAAGCTATACTAATTCCCAAATAGATAGCAGATCCAATTTTAACATCAGGTTCTAAGCTCAGGTTAGAAGTTGTACTTTCAGTACAAAAATAGAGAAAATACATATGTCCATAATGGGAGGCCCACCAGGGTTTGGTTGGAGGCCAAGTGTGTACAGATAGTGAGTGCAGAGGAGTTCAGAAACAAACCAGACAAAATAACAGTGATTTACACTTAGTAAGCCCCTGTTATTGGCCAGGAACTTCTCTAAATATCTCATTTAATCCTCTCTGCAATGCTGTGATGTGAGTGTTATTCCCCATCATTGTGCAGGTAAGGACACAAAGGCCCAGACTGGTACGGTAAGTCCTCAGGACCATAAGCCAAACAATGAAACTGGGATCACTATGTGTTGTGGGTTAGGCTGTTTGAAGAAAAGGGAACTTTAGCTTTTCAAAGGCACCTTCAAAGCTGTGAGCAAGGTTTAGGAGGCGTGCCCACTGTGGCATAAAAAGGAAAATGACTAAACCAGCTCAATTGGAATGAAGGGTTTCTTTAAGAAAATACTAGAGGACTACATTAGCAAGTTATGAAAAAAGCAGCTTTCAGAGGACAAATGAACTAGAACAATTTGTCCTATGGTTCCTTGATCTCACACCTTTGGAGATGTTTGAAAAAAAGGGCAACCGGTCTGGGCAGATTTGACTTGAAGATGCCACTTAAATAATCCTTTGTAAGGATTCACCAGAGGGTTGTGTCAGGAACGCTCCCTGGGCTTCCTGGCTGCAGGGAGAAACCATCACAAGGCAGTGCTGCAGTGACTGCTTCCAAGTATCACTGCACTTCAAGTCCACTTCCACTCCCTTCGATGGGCACTATGATCCCCACTGTATGGATGAGATGCCTGAGGTTGAAAGCAGGTAAGTGATCTGTGTTAAAATGGACTGCTGCGTAGAGACAGGTCTGAGACGGAAGCCCAAGTACACACGACATTCTTACATACACCAGACTAAAAACTCTCAGAGGTGAGGGAACCCACTCAGGGTATTCACAGTTGTGAGGGCACCTAACATTGCCTAAAACAAAAGGAGAGATCTTCACAGATTATACAACAAAAGTACTGGCAGGACTTCTTGACTAGTTGAAGATGAGAGAAGGAAGAATGAAAGGGGTCTGAAGGGCATGGGGCATTAGGGGTCCTGCTGATGAAGGTATGCCCTGGAATGCCACACAAATTAACCTTGACACTACTTGAAACTCACAGACAAATTATTTAAGTACTGAATTGCTATAGATTTTACAAATGTAGGGTGGCCTCACCGATATATCCAGGGTTTCCATCTCCTTCTCTTTGCCATTCTGAGTACCTCTTTGCTGGATCAAAGATGCTAAGAAAAAGCAAGCCACTTGAGACAAACACACCTGCCCATCGGCTGACTAGTGTGCTGAAAAAGTGACTGTGCGAGGCTCAGCCAGCCACCCAAGTCTTCAGAGCCAAGGCCATTAGGCCAGAGAAGGCTGCTTTTCAAGGATTCCTTCAAAAGTCTCACGTGTCCCTTCCTCCTCTAATTCAACTCCAGGAACTCAGAGTCCATTGTTAATAAGCTTAATAAAAACCATCCTAGGAAGTCATTCGAATACTTGAGGAATGAAAACGTTCAGGACTGACAACTTGCCCCTTTCTTTATCACTTACTTTCAATCACCCATGTGTTCAACAATAATTTTCAAGCACTTATTATGGACCAGGCACCATATTTGTGTTAAGAATACAAAAATAATGGTTCTTGCACCCATGGGGCACACAGTTTGCTCATCAAAAAAAAAATTACAAATAAAACCTTTGAAAAACTGAAATCTAAGTCTTCTAGAATTCTAGCACTTCCCTTATATTACAGCCCCACTTGTCAATGGTGATAAATGATCATCTAATTTTATCTGTAGCGTGTCTGCACTTTGCTAAGAGTATTTGCTATTGGTTTTGTTCACTCCTTGCTCTTCAAGAGATGGAAAATGAATACAGGACCATGATATATATGTGGTGGCCATAAGCACCACTCAGATCTGCTGCTATGGGGAGTATAATTGACTGAGTGGTGCCAGCTACTGTGCTCTGAATACACCACGGTGTTTATGCTGAGGCCATGCTTCCCACAGACCACTCCCAGTCACTGCCTGAGCCCTGTGGGTTTACCACCACAGACCCCATCCTGTGAGAGAGAGGACTCCTTTATGGCTTGAGGGCTCCCCACCAGCCTGACTACAGACTTTCTCATACCTGGGCTGCAGTCTGAGGCTCTTCTTCCCTCCCATCTACCTGCCTTCCCTCTCTCCTTCTGAGGGCTCAGACCTGCATCATGCTCCATCCAGTGGTTCTCCCCACACACTCCAGCTCCCTGCTGGCCCCCTTTCCCTCATAGGCATTCCCCCAGTCAATCTCTCACATAGCTGCTTCTCAGAAGACTCAAATGCAATATGCACAAGCAATAATTTTCAGACGTGCCTTCTAGAGTAACCTCTCCCCCTTTAAATCTACCTTAAAACTTGAGGTACCCTATACATAGCAACTTGATGTTTATTACTTTATATGTATTT
This sequence comes from Tonatia bakeri, assembly GCA_004024845.1. Classification (NCBI taxonomy): domain Eukaryota; kingdom Metazoa; phylum Chordata; class Mammalia; order Chiroptera; family Phyllostomidae; genus Tonatia; species Tonatia bakeri. The sequence continues at coordinate 16,782 of PVIA01001354.1, read as the reverse complement.
TTGAGATAGTTTTAAGAGTCTTTACTTTGTCTTTGGCATGATGCAAAAAGAACCTTTTTTATAGTTCACCAAGAGAAAAGCACCCTATTCCGTGAGTTCTGGTGAGCGCAGAGTGAGGGCACTACAGTGAGTAGGCAGCTATCTATGTAGGGGACCTCACACTCTCTCGCCCTGGTTCTTCCTCTGCCTGTTCCTGTCACCTCAGCCAAGCCAGTTAACCCCTTTGAACCTGCTGCCTCTCTAATAGGGAGATAATAATATCCTCCTTGCTGACTTCAAAGGACTGTTGTAAGAATAAAATGACTTAATTATGTGAAAGTGCCTTGCAAACCAATGCACTGCACAGAAGATATAATAATTATTGTCTTCTGAATAACAGATGTGATTGACCAACCTTATTCATATTTCCAGAGGAACAAGCCCTGGATATAAAATGTACACAACTCAATAACAAGGGGCGGGGATGGGGCAGGGATGTGAATTGAAAAACTGTGGAAGAATTGCACATTGAGTTGAGTAAACCAATCTCATAACATTGAAGCAAGTTACAAAATTGTAAACCAAAATCTCCACTGAAATTACCTTAACTCCTACAGATGAGAGTAAAAAGAAGGTGCTCACTTCAGTAGGAAAAAAAAAAAAGGAAAAAAAGTGAGTTTAACGTGATTTTCCAAACCACTGTGATTTGGATGAAACTTGGATCCAAATATAATCCTTCCAACCTCCTTGACTTTGGGTAGTAATAATAAACCTCACCACACTAGTAACTTGAGATTTTCCTTGGTTTGGTTATAAATCACTTTTCATAGGAATAAATGAAGAAAAATATTCTCAAGGGTCTGTGGGCATATGTGAATATATGTCTGTTTTCACCCCCAATATTGTGGTTGGATTCAGGTGTTTCTGTGTGATGATAAAGTTAGCAGAAAAGAAAGGAAACAGCACAAACCTGCAGGGGTGTAGGTTAATCTCTGAGGTAAGCAAAAGCCATTACAAACTACATAGAACTAAAACCTATGAGGCATCTCTTTGTAATGCTCTTAATCCTGAAAGCCGTAGTTCCCATTTAAATTACAAACCTTCCATCAAAAAACTTCCCCAAAGTCCCTTCTTCCTGGTTAATTGCAAAATAAACAGACACACTGAAGGAGGAGGAGGCTTCCTACTTCTTTGATGGGTGGGGCAGGGACTGAGCTAAACCAACCATTTCCTTCCCTCCGTGTTTGTTTTGGGTTTCCCATTATATTACCCAGGTCAAGTCTCTCTCAGGAAGAAACCTGTGAGGTGTGCTCTCATCCATGAAACAGAGACACCATACAGCACAGTCAGGTCTGAGACACGGAAATTGACTCCTTGTTGTCTTTTCTGTTTTAGCTCTTCTGCCAACAAAGGGAAAACTTGTTACACAACAAACTAAGAGTGGCTGCCTCACTCTCTGGACGGAGGCAACTTTTCATTAAGTAAAACTGAACCTCTCACTCCACCCACCACATCTATGGTGTTTTTGAGACAGTAAAATAAAATAAAATAAAATAAATAAGCTCTACTTCTTGAGACAGCATAAAATTACCTTGATGGGTTAAGAATAGTTAAAGTTCACCCGAAGGAGTGTGACATTTATTCTTCAGCTATTAGTAATCTGGACATGTCAGTCCTTGCAAACTCCCCTCAAATATATCCTACTGACCACCAGCAAACTTCCTTCAAGTGTACTGTCCCTAAACACCAGAAAACTCACCTCTAACACCAAAGGTAAATATAACCAGCCTATAAAATCAAAACAAAAGAACTGAACTGGGAGTTTATACTCATAGAATGTTCTGGAACAAGAACAAAAAGAGGTCTGAGGGTGATTAAAGGTCATATTTTTTTCATCCAAAATGCATTCTTCAAGGGAGAACCAGCTTTCATCAGTTTTCCAGGCTTCCCTGTCCCAGATCACCCCCCCAAACCCCCCGATGTGCCCATCCAATCAAAGTTTCTAAATAAATCTAAATAAATACAAACAAATGCATTCTTAGTGGGGTTGTACTTTCAAATGAAACGCTGTGAACTTGCTTATGGGCATGCAAATAAAATGCCACGCTCATCAGGGGAGCATACTTTGGCATCAAGTAGTATATGGTGAAGGGCACATAATCTGATTGAGGGAAAACATCTCTTTGCCCGAGGACAGTCAGACTGGCTGGATCTGTTTGTGATGGAATTGACGTGTCACAGTCACCACAAGCAGAGACAACCTTGCCATTTCACATGCAATGACACGTAGACCTTTCTCTGCTACCAAACTCAGTCCAGCCTGTTATTTTTTTTTTATTTCATTCATCCATCCAGCAAATATAGTCTGAGCACCTACTATGTCCCAGGCACCACACTAGGTACAACATGTACATAAAATACCATGACTGTCCTCTGGGGCAGCAATTTTCAATCTTTTTCATCTCATGGTGCATATAAACCAACTACTAAAATTCTGTGGTACACCAAAAAATGTCCTGTAAATTTTTTCTCATTGGACAAAAAAATAAGTGTAATTTTTGATTCATTTACACCAGATAGCTATTGTTATATTGGCTGTTGTCATTTTTTTATTTGACAATCTAAGGGAAAAGAGGTCAGTGCCCCTGACTAAATAGTCGGGTATTGCATATTCTAAAAATTCTATGGCACACCAGTTGAAAATCATCATTCATGGGGCTAAAAGTCTGGTCAGACTTTTAGACTGTATAAACTTCACAATTTATACAAAGAATCAACTAAAATAAAAAATGCCTACAGGGCACAAAAACACAAATAGCACAAAGCCTTTCAAACAGTAGGTGCTCAATAAATGCTAAGGGAATAAGGTGAATAACAGAGTGCTAGAATATACAAAGCTCAGAATCATTCCTAGCAAGTAATAGGCACATAGTAAATATTTGTTGATTGAATAAAGGAAATAATAAATACTAGGAACACATGAAGAAAATGAACTATTACAGGCAACAATTTCCCCATGAAGGTGACATTTAAGTTAGATGAAGAAGGTGTGGAGAAAATACTAGGCAGGAAGAATAATAGCAATTGGCCAGTTAGGTGATATAACAGTTCGCATGAGCTGAAGTATTAACTTCAGAATGTAGCTGCACTGACTCCACGCTGCTGGTGGTGATGACTGCCCGATGATCTGACTCATGCCATGTTTCACTAAAGTTAAGAACAGGATCCAAGACTGCACCTTCAGGTGGGGTAATCATCAGTAACGGTGACACTGTCCCACAGAGGAGGCCCACTTGTTGATGGCGAAATGCAGGGTTCATCAAAAAGTACAGGATTATGGATTTTCTAGAAAAAAGGCCCACTAACTCACCAATGAAGAAGAAAGCAGAGGCCATGGACAATGAAAGGCCAGAAAGAACTGAAGGAAGATGTTGTCTTGAGTGGTTCTATGAACATTATAGAAAACCAGAAGAAATAGACACACCAACATTGAACCAAATTTTTCAACAACATAAAACCATTTTACAGAACTTTAAATATTTCAGTTCAGGGATATGTTCCTGTCAAGAAACACTACAGAAAGAAAATCGTTTTCATGAAAATTAATGCTTAGATTTTCAAAGAGAATGTGTATAATTGGGAATAGAAACAAGGCTGTAGAACCAGATGTTCCCCTGGTTTCCGCTGCATGAGTGCTACAAGACAGGGATGTGCCAATGTATGGGCAGCGGAGGCTCCCCTGCAAGCAGAGTTTAGACTCTGGTGTGACATTGCATTGGCTGAGGATTTATAGTATATGTGAATATATAATGAAACCAAATGGAAAAATGCAACTCAACACAATTTGTTGTAAAGGCAACCATTCAGGTAAGTATGAATTACTCCACAAAGTAAATCTCGCTCTATTTCTTTTCTCAAAGGTGTAGTAATTCTCTGTAGCTGTCTCAGCTCTGGGCCATACTGACCTGTTAAAGCATTTTCTAGGTCACTGACCGTCCAACCCTCAGGAACATTCTTCTTCACAGTAACCCAGTCTTTGACAGATTCCCTGATGAAATGCAGAGTGGATCTATATTAATACAAAAACAATAAACCTTTGCTTTAATTCCAAAGGATCAGTGCTCACTTAGGCACATTTTCCCCTGAACTTCCTGTTTACTTGGCAATTTGAACTGGATATTGGTCTTTCTGGCATTAGCTCATCTATGTTAATGGAATGTGTTCCTTCTATGCTGCCCCATCATGACTATGCCATTTGCTAGAGTTAATGCCAATGAAATCAAATGAGGACACATAGCAAAACAATCTCAAAAGCCACAATCATTAGTGACCAGTAGAAGTTTTCCTAGTTTCTATAATATGAAAAAAATAAAATGATGAAAAAATAATGATCTGTTACATTTAGTTTCTGTTTTCTAGTTCAAAAAAACATTTCTCCAGTATTGTCTCTTATGATCTTTATTAAATACCTCCAATAGGTGCTGGTGGTTAAAAAAATAATGATAATAAAAATTATGACTTAACTTTTGCTCCTAGGAAGATGGAGCAGATATCTTTTCTCTGTTCCTCCCACTAAGTAGAGTTAAAAGCCCTGGACATTATATAAAACAAGCCATAGGAGACTCTGAAAGGCAGGAAGAATAAAGCTAGGAGACCTCGAGGACAAGGAAGAACACAAGGGTGAGTTCCTGCGGTTTTCATTTCCCGTCACATATCTCGGGCTTCCAGATGAAGATGTTGTCAATCTAGAAATACTAACAGATTCAAAGGAAAAAAAAAAAAAACATTAAAATCCTGCTTCCTCTAGTCAAGGGGTATCCTAGCAAGACAAGAAAATTTTTAGACAATAACCATTTGATAGCAGCTGAACAATTCTCTCCCTTCCACCATCAAAAAAATAAAAACAAAAATGAAAGCTGATCTCACACCCATGCATGGCAACAAATGTCAAGCAGGAAACCTAGATTTCTGCCCTCACCTGGCTGTAACAAGGCCCCCTACCCTTTACAAACCACCCTCTCACCAGGGTCAATGAAAAAGGGCAGAACAGGGACCAGGAATTTTATCTTCATCAGATCTCTGCCGAGTGTCAGTGGAATCCAAGTGAGAAGTTTGGACTTCCAACTACCCTGGGGAGTAATGGCAAAGAAAAAAAAAATTAGCAACCCCAGGAATGAAAAAAGGGTCTGAATCTGCAGACATCAAAAGGATAACACAGGGATACTATAAAGTCTATACACATAAATTTGGCAATTTTGATTAAATGAACCAATTCCTTGAAAAATACAAACTACCATGACTTGTTCATATAAAATAATTTGAATAGCTCCCTAAGTATTAAGGAAATTAAATTCAGGATATATTTTTTTAATTCATAATTTAAAGATTCCCAAAAAGAAACCCCTGGCCCAGAAGTTTTCACCGGAAAATGCTCCAAACCTTCAAAGAGAATTAACGAAATTAAACTAAATCTCTTCCAAAAATTAGAAGAGAAGGGAACACTTCCCAATTCATTTTATAAAGCTATTACTGTATTATCCTGATATCAAAACTAGTCAAAGATAGTAAAAATAATCCTAATGACTATAGAGGCAAAAATTCTTAACAAAATACCAGCAAATAGAACTTGGCATTAAATAAAAAGAATTATCCATCATGACCCAGTCGAGTTTATTCCAAGATACAAGACTAATTCAAATCAATCAATGACTTCCCCCATGGTAACTAAAAAGGAAAAATTACGTGATCATATCAATTAATGCAGAAAAAGCATTTCATAAAATTCAACATTGGATCATGACAAAAAACTCTAATAAAAAAGAGGAATTGTGGGGAAAATTGTTCAACTTGATAAAGAACATCTGAATGTTTCCCCCTAAAATAAAATATTCTGAACATTTTCCCCTAAAATAAAGGACCAGGCAAGGATGCCTATTCTCACTGCTTTTGTTCAGTCTATCTACCGGGGTAAATTCTAACCAATGGCATAAGACAAGAAACAGAAATAAAATGCAGAGAAATAGGATGGAAAGAGAATAACCTGACCATATTTACAGACGTCATGATTGTCTACATAGAAAACCCAAGAAAGCTACCAAAAAACCCTCAAGTAACTAATAAGTAATTTCAGCAAGATAGCAAAATATAAGATAAACATAAAAACATGAATTTTTTCTATATACACTAGCAACATAGACATGGAAACTGAAATTAAAAATATAGTAATACTATAGTCACTCAAAAAATGAAATTCTTAGGTGTAAATCAAACAAAACATGCATGGGACTTGCGTGCAGAAAACTCTAAAATGCTAATGCAATAAACCAAGGAAGATCTAATCAAATGGAGAGACAATTATATTCATATATTAGAAGACTCAACCTAGTAGAGAGATGCAATTCTCTCTAAAAGGTATACAACTTTACGCAATTCCTATCAATATCTTGGCAAGATATTTTGTAGATAGGCACAAGGTTATCCCAAACTTTATAGGGAGAGGAGAAAAATTAAAATTGCTAAAAATTTTTGAAAAACAAAAGAAACTGTCCACCCAATATCAAGACCTATTATATAGACACAATATAATACAGAAGACTGTGGTATTGTCAGAGGAATAGACACATAGATCAGTGGAACCAAACAGAGAGCCCAGAAACAGACCCACTGGATATGCTTGAGTGATTTTTGACAAATGTGCAAAAGCAATTCAATGAGGGAAAGTCTTTTCAGCAAATGGTGTTAGAGCAATTGAATATCCATGGGGGCAGGGGCGGGGGGGAGAAAGAAAAGAAAAAACCCTCAAAATAAGCCTCACACTATAAATTAATTCAGAATGGATAAAATGTAAAACCATAAAACTTTTGAAAATCTTCAGGATCCAAGGTTAGGGTAAATGTTTTTAAACTTGACAACAAAGGTCCAAATTATAAAAGGAAAAATTGAAAATTAGGCTTCATCAAAATCTAAAACTTTTGCTCTTTGAAAGACCCTGTGAAGAAGATGAAAGAACAAGCTACAGGCTCAGAAACAACTAGAATCTAGACTACGTAAAGAACTCTCAAAACTCAACAGTAAATAAACAATCTAGTTAGAAAATGAGCAAAAGACATGGAAAGACATTTTGCTAAAGAAAATACACAGATGATAAATAGCACATGAAATAATGTTCAACATCATGATACATTAGGGAAATGAAAATTAAAACAACAATGAAATATCACTATGCACTTATCAGAATGATTGAAATAAAAAAAATAGTGCGAACACCAAATGCTGGCAAGGATGGGGAAAAACTGGATCATTTACACATTGCTGGCAAAAATGTAAAATGATACACCCACTTTGGAAAATAATTTGACAGTTTCTTAAAATTCTGAACATGCAACTACCATATGATTCAGCAATAACACTCTTGATCATTTATCCCAGAGGAAATGAAGACTTAATGTTCACTCAAAATCCTGAAAATGAGTGTTTATAATAATTCTGTTCACATTAGCCCCAAACTGGAAACAACCCAGATGCCTTTTAATAGATGAACAGTTAAACTCCAGTATATTCATATTGTGAAATAACACTCAGCAATAAAAAAAAAACAAATGATAAAGTATTTACACACACAGAAAAATGGGTGACTCTCTAGAGAATTATAAACTAAGTGAAACAAAGCCAGTGCCAAAAGGTTATATATTCCATGATTCCATTTAAAGATTATTCATGAAATGACAGCATTGCAGAAATGGAGGACAGATTCGTGGTCACCAGGAAGGAAGGACGAATGTGGGTGTGGTTGTAAGAGGTCACCATGAGGAACCCTTGTGATGGTGGCCGCGTTCTGTGTCTCAGCTGTCGATGGCAATGTGCTGGTTGGCATTCTGTGCTATCGCTTTGTGCACCATTACCTTTGAAGACACTGGGCGAAAGACACATTGGATCCTCTGTGTTATTTCTTAACAGTATTTGAATTTATAATGATCTCTACATTTAAATCTTTGATTAAAAAATGGCCCACACATCCCTCAAGTGGAGCTAAGAGAAGTGCAAACAAAGAAATGTGCTACAAATATGTGCAATCACTGACAGGGAGATGAAATTCCTTTAGCAGAACAGTATGGTTGCCATGGGCGTGGCCTCCCAACGTGGCTGAGATTTCAGCTGAATCTTGAAAGAGAGCAATTAACAGCTTTCCTTTAATCCTTGCAATCTATGATACAGATGTTCTATCTCCTTTAGAGATGGTTCAGAAATATTAAATCAATGACTCAATGTAACACAGTTTCCAATGGCAATTTTTTTCTCTTTCCCTTTTTTACCATAAGGTTTTAATTTTCAGAATACAACATAAAAGAGGCAAAATGTTAAGGAAGTGATATAAGTTACAAAAGATTATTTTTTAAAAGTACATTCAGGCATTTAGTAAGCATTGATAATATTCCTGATACAGATTAGACACTCAGGTATGTGTTAAAGATGAGAAAAAATCATTGTCCTCAGAAAGGGAAAAGGCAATCATTCAATATCAACTATGTTTTAGCACCAGCTGTTCCCAGTGACCTGGCTGCATGCTATCTCTTGCACAAGAAACTCATTTGTAACATCTCCTAATGTGGGCAGTGATTTTGAGGGAGTGAGAAAGAGGCAAAAGGAAAATTCAGGATCCTGTAGGGAGAGAGGAAGGATATTTGTAGTTTATGAAAATACTCCCAATAATTTAGAGTCCTCTCAAAAGGGAATTATAACCTCTCCCACAGAATATGAAGCACTGTGCAAACCATTTTACATTCTTCATAGTAATTTAATTAGTCTGGTAAAGGATTTATCAACCTCAGCCTTATTAATACTTTGGGCCAGATAATTCTTTCTAATGGGGTGGAGGGTGCTGTATTGTGCATTATATTCAGTAGCATCCTGGCCTCTACCTAGCAGATGCCAGAAGGATCCTCCACCCAAAGTTGAGACAGTCAAAAATGTTTCCAGGCATTACCAAATCCTCCCAGGGGTTCAAAAAATTAATCCCCTTTTAGAATTACTGATCTAGTAATGTTCTGCCATTTTGTTAATGAGAACTGATGTTTGGAGAGGTTCAACAGGCTGCCAAAATTATACAATGATTAATTGGTGGAGCCAGCAATATAGCAGATTGCCTGATTCCAAATGAATCAAAGTTTTACTCACTATACCTAGGCTGTATAAGGAGTTCACATCCTTAGGAAGAGTTCACAGAAAGACACAGCCTTAACACAACATTACAATTAAGGTGATAAAGTGATGGGGGCTCAAGGAGTGACCAGAAGGGTATAGGATGGAAGCCAGAGGACAAAATGAGTAGTTCTGCCTGGAGCAGACAAGGAAGAGTAAGTGTGTTGATAATCTATTGCTGTAGGACAAACAACACAAGCTTTTTTTTCTTTTACAAATTCCTTGGGTCAGAAGTCTGGGCACAGGTTAGCCAGGTCCCGAGGGTCTCACAAAGCTGAAATCCAGGTGTTCTCAAGGGCTACATTTCTTCTGGTACTCAAGATCCTCTTCCAAGCTCATCATCTGTTGGCATAATTCATTCCCTTGTGGTTGTGTAACCAAGGTCCCCATTTTCTTCCTGGCTGTCAGCCAGGGACCACTCAGTGGCTAGAGGCTGCCCTCAGGTCCTTGGCATGTGGTTCCCTCATCACAAAAGGTGGTGACCTACATCTTTAAGGCCACCAAGAGAGATTCTACTGCTGTTTTAGTCTCTTTTAAGATACATGTAGTTTGATCAGACCAATCCAGGATATTATCCTTTTGGATTAACACCAAGTCAATTGGTTAGCTGACCTTAATTAGATATGCAAAAAACGTTTTGTTCTATAGCAGAACATAACTATGTGGGCGGGGGGGGTGGAATTCTATCATATTTGCAAGTCATACCCACACTCAAGAGCACGGGATTACACAAGGGCCTGGGTCCATTGGGGGTTATCTTAGAATTCTGCTGACAATAAATAATACATACAGCTGTTTTCTCCCTGGACAGCCCAGGTAGTGCCTGACTCGGCATCTGCCCTGGTCATCATATGCTTGATTGCCCCTACAAATGCCTCCCATGTCCTTATGTGATAGCTTCTTCCTGCTTAGCTTATTTGCATATAATGTTACGTCCCAGATCCTGGTCTTGAATCTTCCATACTTGGTTCTTCTTTTAATGCTTGGTTTTCCTCTAAGTTTTCCTTCATTCTACTCCTTAGGCATGTAAAAATTTCTATGTACTATAAACCTGACATTTAAACAGATAGTCATAATGTTAGATGATTTTACTTGTTAACTCACGTGTGGTCTTTCTTGTACAATGATAACTTAATAAACCAGGTTTTAGCCCCACTTTTTTAAATAAGAAAATTTAGGATCAGAATGATCAGGATTTCCCAATGTCCTATAGCTTTGTTCAAGGAAGTGAAAGTCACAAATTCATGTGGCTCCAAGTTCACACTCTTTTCAGTGCCCAAATTGCCCAAACTTACGGAGGGCAGTAGAGGAACAGTGACTGCAAAATTCACCATTCCTCTGCCTTGTACCAAGTAGCATCACCTCTATTCTGTACCTCCCACCTCAGTTCTTATAATCATCTAAATAAATACCATTTTGATTTCTTTTTTCTAAGCAACACTTTTATTAAAATCATTTCAACCTTCCAAAATCTTTTAGGGCAGGAACCATGTTTATTTGAGGTCCCAATGGTGCTTACTCAGCCTTGCATAAGTAAGAGCACTTGAAAATTACTGGTATGCACAATGTACAAATTCCGTTACCACCCGACTAAATACCACAACTCAGAAAAGATCTACAAACTGGGAGGAGGGACGGGATGCGTACATAAGACATCCTTTCCACTGTGACTGCTTTCCCAACCGTTCTTCCACTTGCTTATTCTCTGCAAGAAGCCAGGCATCAGTTCTGGTCCACTTCCACTACCAGCAGACTAGAAATGAAACTTCATGCTCCAATATCTTTTAATAATATTTCAGTAAATCAAAATAACCTAGTTTTCCAGTGGCATTTCTATAAAGAGCTTTTCTTATGCCCAACACAGACTTGGATATATAGATAAACCTCTATGATGGTCTGGTGTTTAGTTGTAGGGAGAGGGAGCAGAAGATTTAAAAATTACATATTGATTTAACATTTATTTTTTTGAACCCTGGATGTGTGCCATTCTGCCATGAACTGGAATTACTCCGAGCTCTGAGGAATTCACAGTTAACAGGCTATGTGGGCAGTGAAACAGAAATTGGAATACACACGAGAAGTCCTGTGCAGAAATTGGTGCAGGGAGCAGCAGCCAAGCACCTACTAGCTCAGTCCTGACTTGGAGTTCAGGGTGCCAGTCAGGCAGACTTTCCACAGGGAATAAATCTCAGCCAAACCCACAGAGAGGAATGGGATTTAGCCAAGACAAAGCTGATGATTGCATTCCATCCAAAAGGAACACCAAAGACCTGGAATGCATGGTGGGGACAGACGAAATAGAAGACTCTCTGTGATCTGGGAAGAGTCTTAAAGGCCATATAAAAGATCTGGGACCTTTTTTATCCAGGGGGCAGCAGGAAACTATTAAAAACACTCCAAGAAGGGAAGTAGTTAGAGATTTCCTCATGGCTACAGAATGGAGGATTGGCATTGGGTAAACCTGTAAGCCAGGAAGGAAATCGGGAGACTGTACTGGTTACCCAAGCAAGAAATGAGGACAGAGCTGTACTAGACAGATGTGAGCAACTTTAGGATTAGCCAGTCTTGGTTATCAATTGGATGTAGAGAGGAAGATGAAGGAAGGAGAGGAATTAAGAGTGACACGAAGGCTCTGGCACCGTCACCTGAGTAGACATTAACTCAGCTGGGGGAACCAAGAGGACAGGCGGATTGAGAAACTGAAATTCCATGTTGAGCGAGTTGAGTTTCAGAGGCTGATTCTGAGTTACTGCCAGCAAGTAACCTGGGACAACGGCCGTAACAACAGGTCATCTTTCCTTTCCGTTGTCAGGTGTTCCGGGACAAACTTTGTAACCAGGGCGCCATCTCCCTCACCGCCAAGGCCCATTTGCCTAATCATTTAATGTGGCTTAGCATTAAATGTACTTGGGTTAGACCTTACCTCTCAACCAAAATGTGAATTCAAAGCACTGCTTGAGTTAAGTGTGTCTGTCTGCACAGATGTTGTACCCACCACATCAAAGGTGTTTGCACTTGCCATAGGGGATGGCTTTATGACCTTGAAAATAAATTTGAAATGTATGGCTTCCTGAAACCACAGAGTTGAATGAATATGACTCAAATTATGCTAATGCATTATACTCACTGTGGGAGAAAACCAGTGTAAATTGTTGAATTTGGGGGGTTTTCACAAAAGAAATAAGAGACCCAAGCCCAAATTATTAGATCACCGTTTATAAGTCTTCACATAGCAAACCATATCTATATACATATATTGGTCCACAAAAATGACCACTCAGACCACACCAGTTTTTATTCATTTTCCTCACATTTACAAATACCGATCCCACTTCTTTATCACATCCAGACTTTCCTACCAGAATAACAGTTGTGAACGATTCTTAGAACACTATCAGGCACTGTATCAAACTAAGTTTACCTATAGTATTAATGCAAGACCACACCTATTTGTTGATAGCTAAAATAGTAAGTTAAAAAAAAACCCACAAGCTAGTCTCATTTCTTCTAAATATAGTATCAAGTTAACCATGTAAAATGTTCAGTTTTGTTTTTCTTTGTGCTTTGGTTTTGAGGAGCTAAGAAATATTTTGAAACACCGAGTGAATAATCCCATTTAGTCATAAAAATGACCAAAAAGATCCCATCATCTACACAGAGATTAGATCCATTTTTCTGACCATCTCATAAGAGCTGTTTGGATATTGACATGATTTTCAGATATGGAATAACCTTGTAAATATTTCTTCCTTCTGATCAAATTATAGTGGCAAGCCCCATATGACATTTAATAACATTTATTTATGTAAACTGAACCAAATGATAGTCATCATGCCAAGAATTTATATGCATTATCGTGTTTAATGCATACAATTCTGTAGTAGCTATTACTTTCATTTTCTAGATAAGAAAACTGAAGCACATAGAGGCTTAGTCTGAGGTCACAGAGCCTTAGACAAGAAGAAAAGACAAGAATCAAGTCCAAGTTTGCCTAACTCCAAAGCTTTACTCTTAAGTGCATTATTGCCCACCTTGATTTGTTGCTTTGTGAGATAGAGGCACAATTCTCAAAATAAATAAATTTATCTATTTTGTGTGTGTGTGTGTGTGTGTGTGTGTGACTAACTAAAGCTAACTTGGGTATAAAACCTTAATAAATGATCGTGTATTCTTGTATTTTATATTTTTATATCTGATGTTTAATAAATGATATTTTAATAAAGATGAAATATACCTGTATTTTCTGTAAGATTCAGAGAATTTTATAGTTTAGTTTGTTAAAAATTTTCAAAAGTTCTACCTTTAGAAGGGTTAGTTAACTCTCTATACACACAAATAATCCACTATCAGAATCAATTCAAACATTCACAAAAGCTAAATATGGAAACAAAATACTAAACCCACTATATTGGCTTTCACCTCTGAGTCAGCCCTAAAACTATGAATTTTAAAATACACTGACCAAACACGAGATTAAACAACAATAAATCAACTGTCTTCTGTAGAGTGTCTAACTACATGAAGGGAACTATGATGAACACTTTACCCATATTATCACTTCCAATCTCTGGGAAGCCCTGTGAGGAAGGTATCATTATCTTCATCCTACACATGAGAAAAGTTAGACTCCATACAGTTAGGTTGGTTTCATAACAGCATTCAGCCAAGAAGAAAAGGCCTTCAGACTTAAAGTTAGAGATTTCTCATTCCATAGGCTTGTGTCCATGAAACTCAATGCCATAGTATGCCCCCTGCAAAAAAAAAAAAAAATACTTTTTATAAAGTTCAGAGACTTCCCTGAGACATTGTTGAAAACCCTATGTAGCTGAAAGTTCATTTTATATCTTCCATGTGTTAGCAACTCTACAAAAGTTAAATTCATCGGCATCTGTAATATAAGAACTAATGGAATCAGTATTCTTTGAAAATTATGCTTTCTTCCAAATGTCACCTTATGTTCCACACACATTTTCAAAAATAAATGTTCAGGTTTTAAAGAGGGACTAACCAAAATTGACAATGTAATTTTATCCAGGTACCAAAAAAAAAAAAAAAAAAACCCACACATACACTTACCTTATGGGTTACCCTACCAGTCAGGTCGTGATAATAATTTACTATTCTAGAGTATACTTATTTTTCCAATTTTGACATAACTTCCGTGTTATTTCACTCGCATATTCCTCTGTCTATCCCAGTAGCCAGGGGCTATTTTTCATGCTGTTCATTTGCATCAGAAATTACAGGTTTTGATACCATTGCCACAGCTGGTGCTTTAACTTTGAAATATATTGTAGCTAGACCACTAATGTGGCTAATCTAGTTCATGATTCAGTATGACTGCAGTTATGGTTCCCTGAAAGGGCTGCCCCTGACAAAAATTCCGCCCTGTGCTTATGCCGAAACCTCCTTGGGCTCAGCTCCCAAGGCTCAGGTTGAAAGAACTCCCTGAGTAAATAGCTGTCCGAGGTTCTTCCTATCCTGGTTGCCAATTTAGTCTATGACCTTGGCACCAAAAACCTCTTCTCCATGTCTTCTTCTTTCCTTCTTTTCTTCTTCCTTCTCTCTTCTCCTTTTCCTTCTTCTTTTGACTAATCATTAGTTAGAAAGGCACAGACATGGTTTTCTTAATTTCATTCTCTTTTCTGCTATTCAAACTCCGGAAGATTTGAAGAAATCTTTCCCTGGGTTTGGAGAAGGACGGGCAATGACAGCCATCTCACCAGCGGCTCCAGCTCAGGGCCTGGGCTTCCCTCTGATGCTCACGGAGCACATCTTTGTCATCCAAGAGAACAAGTATGGAAGTCAAAACTGCATGAGATAGGCTGGAAATTTGGTAGCACCTTGAAGATTATCAGTCCCCTGCTCATTTTTCAGAGCCACCAGAAGTCCATGTGGTTTGCTCAAATTCCCTAATATGTCCCCAACTAGTTAATTCATGAGTTCCCTTACTCACCAAATTTCTAGTGAGCACCCACTGTGCCCTAGACCCTGTGCAGGGATTGGGCATCTGGAGATCAGTAAGACTTGGTCCTGCCCCAGAGAGAGCACCATCTCATGGAGAAGTTAGACAAGTGAATAAGGAAGTACAATAAAGTATTAGAGGCCCCATGGTCACACATCCTGGTTGGTCCAGGAAAATCCTAGATTGCACATGCTGATCCAGCTCAATTATCAGTAGCATCCCACTTTACTCTCAAAAGTGTCTCCTTTGGGATAATTGGATGATTTGGATGATGAGTTAAACAAGCACTACAGTTACAGGAGACAAGAGTGAAGAATATGAGTGGAGAAGATTTGGCTTAGGTTCATTCTGTAATAAACCTTGAATAACTTGTTCCACAGCAGGAAATAATTCAGTCATTTGCAATGAGGCTTTTCTTCTGTTTTGGAGAACCAAGGAGGAAAGTGTCTTTAAGCAGATTTCAGAGGAAAGAGGCTCCTGCACTGTCTGAGCCCAATCTGATAACTTAGAGTTGGCTGTTGTTGTTCACAGTCACACAGCTGGTTTGCAGCAGAGCCAGACAGTGAATCTAGCTGTCTTGACCCCCTGTCCAATGCTCTTGTCATTACCCACCATCCAACTGACTGTCCAGGATGGGTTCTTGTGCCTGAGTGGACCTCACCTGGTAGGACTCCCTGCAACCTCTACCCAATGCTTCTCACTCACCAGCTTCGCCATGTGCCCACGTGGCAACCAACACTCCTCCCGGTCATGACATAGAACACAAGTGTACAAAGATCATTCACTCCAGGACAAAGTATCCTGACCTCATCCTTACAAAAGTTGTATTATAAAAAAGTTCCAATGGCCACCAACTTTGATACATATCAATGATAATAATTATAAAAGACCGATATATATGAAATTATTTCCTAAGGGCAAATTTCAGGTCCTGGGCTAGATATTTTATTCTACAGGGTAAGGACTATTATTCCACAAGATAGTGCTATTTGCATGATTATTTTGCCTAATTATGCTGTTTCTAATCCATGACCTGTCTATGGCCATGTGAATGATAAATGTCAGAGCCAAAACTAAAGTCCAAGTCTCCCTTGTCCCAAAATTTCACCTTATCCACTGCAGTTCACTGCTTACCCTGTTTCATCCCACTCCTTGGGGAAAAAAAATTGTTAAAAACTCCTAAAAATCAATTAATTATCAGCATTTATTGAGCCCTATCATGATTAAAGCATCTGTGGAGAAACAGAATCATGAGACACAGACTATCTATGAACAGTTACAAGCTCCAGCCCTGACCTGTGCAGGTGAGTTGGTTGGACATCACCCTGCAGAGCAAAATGGTACCTGTCTGACTGATCAGAGCACATGCCTAGGCTGTGTGTTTGGTCCGCAGTCTGGACACGTTCAAGAGACAGCCAGTAAATGTTTCTCTCCATCTTTCTCCCTCCCTTCCCCTCTCTCTAAAAATAAATAAATAAAATCTATAAAAGAAGAGTTGTAGGCTCCTTGGGAAAATGAAACACATACACACACACAGATATACCACATACATACACATACACACACATGGAACAGAAAGTGAGCACCACAGAGCAGATTATAAATGCAGAGGACATCGACATGATGACCAGGGAAGTTCA